>JBBPBX010050810.1:0-24829 GCA_038048925.1 Garcialebias charrua
AGTGCCCCCTCCCTGACTGTAGGACCACCGACTCACCCCGGTGCGTGCAGTTCCTCTTTACCCAGGCCTCAGTGCCCCCTCCCTGGGTGTAGGACCACCGACTCGCCCCAGTACACGTGGATCAGCCGTAGCCAGGCCTAAGTGCCCCCTCCCTGGGTGTAGAACCACCAACTCACCCCGGTACGCACGGTTCCTCTTTACCCAGGCCTAAGTGCCCCCTCCCTGGGTGTAGGACCACCGACTTACCCCGGTACACGTGGATCAGCCGTAGCCAAGCCTCAGTGCCCCCTCCCTGGGTGTAGGACCACCGACTCGCCCCGGTACACGTGGATCAGCTGTAGCCAAGCCTAAGTGCCCCCTCCCTGGGTGTAGGACCACCGACTCACCCCGGTACACGTGGATCAGACGTAGCCAGGCCTAAGTGCCCCCTCCCTGGGTGTAGGACCACCGACTCACCCGGTACACGTGGATCAGCCGTAGCCAGGCCTAAGTGCCCCCTCCCTGGGTGTAGAACAACCGACTCACCCCGGTGCACGTGGTTCCTCTTTACCTAGGCCTCAGTGCCCCCTCCCTGGGTGTAGGACCACCGACTCGCCCCGGTACATGTGGATCAGCCGTAGCCAGGCCTAAGTGCCCCCTCCCTGGGTGTAGGACCACCGACTCGCCCCGGTACACGTGGATCAGCCGTAGCCAGGCCTCAGTGCCCCCTCCCTGGGTGTAGGACCACCGACTCGCCCCGGTACATGTGGATCAGCCGTAGCCAGGCCTAAGTGCCCCCTCCCTGGGAGTAGGATCACCGAATTGCCCCGGTACACGTGGATCAGCCGTAGCCAGGCCTCAGTGCCCCCTCCCTGGGTGTAGGACCACCGACTCGCCCCGGTGCAGGTGGATAATCTTTACCCAGGCCTCAGTGCCCCCTCCCTGGGTGTAGGACCACCGACTCACCCGGTGCGCGCGGTTCCTCTTTACTCAGGCCTCAGTGCCCCCTCCCTGGGTGAAGGCTCATGGAACTCCCGGGGTGTGCGTGGTTCCTCTTTACCCAGGCCTTAGTGCCTCCTCTCTGGGTGAAGGCTCAGGGAACCCCCGGGGTGCACAAAGTTCCTCTTTACACAGGCCTCAGTGCCCCCTCCCTGGGTATAGGACCACCGACTCCCCCCGGTGCGCGCGGTTCCTATTTTCCCAGGCCTCAGTGCCCCCTCCCTGCGTGAAGGCTCGGGAACCCCCGGGTGTGCGGTTCCTCTTTACCCAGGCCTCAGTGCCCCCTCCCTGGGTGCAGGACCACCGACTCCCCCCCTGGTGCACGTGGATCATCCTTACCCAGGCTGTGTGCTCCCTCGTGGAGCAAATACAGTAATCCACGTGCACCAAGTAATTTTATACATAAACCGTCCTATTGTCCACTACAATGGACATGCTGTGAAATTTAAATAAATAAAAATGTTTAAAAAAAAAAATTGTAAGGTGTTCTTTTGGGCCTAAATAGATAGGAAATCACATATAAAAAGAAAATGGAAGATATTTTTTTTCTTCGGTTCCCAGGAGGTTAAGGAAGCGTCCGTTTGTTTTGGTGAAGCAGAGGGAACAGCACGTTCCGTCTCAAACTTGTCCTAAATGCTGATAAAACAAAATCGTTCTTTAGTTTTAGCAGGTCGTTTTCGTAAATGAGCCCATGAGGCTCTATAAGATTTACCTGACTAGATAAAGGTTGAATGAATACGAAGCTGAAGTTAGCTTCCGATTCCAGCTTCCAATTCGGCAAATGACTAAAGGCATATTACAACTAATTTTTCAGTACCTTGAGCGGGTTTAATCTGCTCTAGCTCAAAAACTACAACACCTAGACTCTTCAAACCAGGACTAGATTATTCTACACTAATAGAAGGATATATAAAACTAAGTTTGAGCTTTGTGAAACCTTTTTCTGATTTGTGAAACTTCAACAAAGTTTTTTTTTTTATCATTTTTAGGCTACTGCACCATATTAGACCTGGTCCAGCTCAGAAACCACAACACCTGGACTCTTCAAACCAGGACTATATTATTCTAGACCAGGGGTCTGCAACCTGCGGCTCTGGAGCCACATGCGGCTCTTTGGCCCCTCCGCATTGGCTCTTGCAAGTTTTGACCAAAATTAACATAAACTGAATTTTATAGGATGTTATACTGTACCCAAAACAAACAAAAAAAGTAGTTTTAGCAGTTTTCCTGTAATTTAATTTGCAAATATGTGGATACTAGTACATAGAATAAATTATACTCGCTTTAACTTCATGCTTTATTTCTTCTAGGATACTCATAGCCTGGTTAAAACCAGACCCTGTCCTTCACTTCGCTTCAGACAAGGGTCTGGGACCTCTCCATTGACAACCAATTCTTGCTGGAGGCGTGGCCTCTGCTGATGGCTGCTCCCCCGTGGTCTGCTGAACTTGACTTCAGCTCCGCCTCCTGCTGAATTTTCTCTCGCTCCGTTGCATATTGCGTTTATATGTTAATAAAACGTCCTAATAAAATAAAATAAAACCATGGATCGCTGGTCCAACACACCAGAAGACCAGGAAATCTGATGGGACTCGGGCAGCAACTTAAAACCTGACTTTAATTCTCTCGTGACAACCTGAGGCATTTCCTTATCAGCGGAGGGAGAGGAGGAGGAGGAGGGAGCGAACACTTGACTTTTGGCCAAAAAAACAAAAGAAAACTCCAGATAAGGGATTAAGAAGGGGAAATTAATAAATTTGTGTCACATATAAAACAGTCCTGCATCGCTTTGCATCGCTTTGAATGAGAACATGCGGCTGCTCGCTGGCTGCGCGCTGGGACAGGTGGGGGCATTTCCTTATCAGCGGAGGGAGAGGAGGAGGAGGAGGGAGCGAACACTTGACTTTTGGCCAAAAAAACAAAAGAAAACTCCAGATAAGGGATTAAGAAGGGGAGATCAATACATTTGTGTCATTTATACAACAGTCCTGCATCGCTTTGCATCGCTTTGAATGAGAACATGCGGCTGCTCGCTAGCTGCGCTGGGACAGGTGGGGGCGTAGGTTAGGGGCCAAAAACTCCGCCCCTTCTGTTCTCTGATTGGTCCGGTCAAAATTCTTCCGGAGAAATCGTTGTCTATGAGAGAAGTCCCAGACTGTGCAGTGAAGGGAAATGAGAATTGAGCGGAGCTGTGCAGGAAGGCGAGGGCCAGGCTAGGATACTCACTTTCTCCACAATAAAAAAAAAATGCATGAGCCTAAACAGTTCATTGTTTTAGTTTTATAAATATTGGCAAAATAATGTTGTTGTTTTTTTTTTTTACAAGAATCCAGTCTTCTCTGATAGACTTGCAACCTGGATACTGGCACCAATGACCCCCTACAACCTGAAAAGTAAGATCTGTTGTGAAATAAAATATTTTATTCTTCGTGTTTTTATTCCACCAGAAGGGGTTTTCAAATGATGCAGTTTGTGTCCTCTCTGTCTGTCTGTCAGTTTTATGACTTTGCAGATATTTGGCTTGGGAGAAGTCCACTGAAAGCCACTCTCTGGTTCTGCATGTTTGCTTAGCCAGGGAGTGTCAGAACAGCCCTAATCTATGTGTGTCTTTGGTGTGGTTTGGTGTCCAGTTGCACTGATTGGTCACTTGGTGGTCTACTAGTGTGTGTGTGATTTGTGGGTGCTCAGCATTGTTGTATATTTAGTTTTGGAAACCAGAGTAAGCTGAAACTCCCTGAGGCCTGGGTAAACCAGAACAGGAGCTTTCTGGCAGTGGGGTAGGACAAGAAAACAAAGCAAAACTGCTCTTATTGGTTAAGGCAGGAAACACCCTACAAGAAAACAAAGCAGAACTTCTCTTATTGGTTGAGAGCAGAAAACACCCCCACAGAAGAGTATAAAAGTATAAGTTATTCCCTCCTCCATCAGACAACGCAGGAAGAAGCCACGAGGGAGTAACTTTCAGGTTGTATGGCCTTGTCTCCTTGAATGCGCATTCATGTTCTCTTTGTTCTCTATCTTTCTTTCTTTCTCTCTCTCTGTCTTCTCATATGAGATCATATATATATAGCTTATAAAATATAACAAATGTATTCTGTGACTTTTAAACTTATGATAAATTAAACTGGTTTGGAACTTTAAGTGAGCGTCTGTCGTGTTTAAGTGTATCTCTCCTTTTTGATCCAAAGTGAAACCAAAATAACGAATTCGGGGCGAATAATAATCAAAGCCAACAAAAATGGAGGTTCCACCGAGATTGGTTGCACGCGCGGACAGGAAAGGACGAGCCGGAGTCCAGAGCACTGAGTGACCGGTCTACACAACAATGAGGTAAGCAGATTGCCTGTTTCAACAAAAATCTGAAATTGGACATTAATAGGCAAATTTTAGCTCAGTGTATTGGACTCAGTAAGATAAGGAAATAAGACAAGTATACGTATACGTGAAGTAAATAATAATACCCAAGTCCCAGGTAAAAACACGCAGTGGTCGCGCCTCCCAGATGCCGACGGGCGTTTGGAACAGAGGGGTCGGGGTTTTAGAATAAATAAATAATTTATTCGCCGCTGACCCTGTAACTCTGAGACCAAGTTTAAACTGTAAGCTTACTAGGTGGTGTCTAGTTTAAAACAGTGACAATTTAGACTTACTTATAATTCGAGATTAAATAAGTAAGGGCGGGACTAGGTGAGAGTTTTTGAAATGGATGCGCTGACTTTCGCTGATAAAATAATCTGATAAGAGTTCCACCTGGACCAGTTAAAAATAGAATAAAATTAGTCACAGAATACTAAATCCTTTTTTATGTTCTAAAATAATGGTTTCCTGCCATGTGAGGAGTCAATGCCTGCCTCACCTGCGTGACTTGTCTCTGCTCTCCAAACTGCACGTGGCTCTCTTTGTCTCTGTCTCTCTACAGCGCTGCGCTGGACCAGTGGCGGAGCTAGACTCTTATTGCTGGGGGGGCCGAGAGGGGGCCAAGGCTATAATGGGTCCACTTACTACGGCACAGTGGGAAAAATGGATTTATCCCAATTTTTTGGGGATTTGTAGACGCTATAAAATTTTGAAACAACATATTTTTTCCCTTAAAATGATACAGGCTCTCAGTTTAAACTTTTGATCTGTGATCTAAATATTTTTAAGTTTAGAAACCAAGTGGTTTTCTAAACAGCTTTAGTGTTTGACTTTGTCCACACTCATAAAACACACAATGAAGTATCCAAAATATATATATATATATACCGGTAAACTTAAATGGTACATATCGCCCCTTGCTGCTTTGAGCATGTAACAGTCACAAGACCACATTGAAATAAGAAATATAAAATATGATAAAAATACATTTCTGTGTTTATTTTATTTCTATTCAAGACACTATAAGAATGACTATATATTTAATATAGGCGGATACAGAGTACAGTATCTCTGTTTACAATTCTGGTTGGTGGTGTGCCTCGTGATTTTTTCAATGAAAACACTGTGCCTTGGCTCCAAAAAGGTTGAAAAACACTGGTCTAATGAAAATAAACAGTTTAAGTTAATTAGAATGATTTAAAAAAAAAAATAGCTAAACAAGAGCATGGTTTTGCTAAATTAGGCTGAAAAGTTGGATTAAAAATGTAGAATTAGCTGAAAAAGCTGAAACAGGCTATATACAGAAATTATTAAGTAAAATACCTTGATATCACAATATTTTCCTTTTTATTTAATTGTTCCCATACATATCTTTAAAAAATGGGAGGTAAAACTGCATGTTTCTTGGTGCATTTGTGTGTACAACTGGACCAGTGCTCTGTTTTTATTTTTTATTTATTTTATAGACGTTTTAATAAGATATAACACCGCTGCGACTGTTGCTCGCTGCTCTCAGAGCCTCTCAGCTTCTGCGCAGAGGAGCAAGAGCCGCGCGGCTTCTCTAGTCTTCTCCCTGGCTCCCCGTTCTGCGGTTACCTTTGGAGTTCTCTTCGTTGACTCAGGGCTCGGTTCTGTCCAGAGAGCACGGGGCACGCGCGCTCAGAGCTCCGCTGTGCGGCTACCTTTCTGAACTCCCGACCCACGGGGAGAGAAAAAAGAGAGGGGCAGATCTTCCCGGAGCTTTTGCTAAAAATCTGCTATGAATCATGCGTTATTTCTCTACAATATAAATAAACGCTACTGTATTATTTTTAAATAAACAAATAAATAATGGCGATGCAATTTGAAAACAGGGTGAGTCATGGACTTTAAAGAATTCAAAAACAGAAGGAGGAAAATAATGATTACTGTATTTCTCAGCCTGTATGACATAATTATGGATTATTATTGTTTCTTTTTTTTTCCTTAAACTTTTCACAAGCTATCTGAGGATTAAATAATAGGCGCTGAGGTTAGAACAAGGTTTTATTTGGATACAGCAGTTAAATGGAGTGCCAAACGAAGTCTTCACCTCCTCAGTAGCTGGTGTGGGTTTCCTAAAACACAAAAATAGACATTACGATTAAAACGGTTTACACTTCTCCATTTTAACAGGACTAGATCATTCTCTACAGCGTGAATGTGGGTGAAATGAAAAAAATAGAACTTCAGCTCAGCTCTGAACGAGGGTCTGGTTTTAACCAGGCTAGAAGGCCTCAGGATTGTACGGTTTTTTGAATAAACAAATAAAATATTTGCGGATAGTTCGAGATAAATTAATTAGGGCCGAATGAACCTTCACAGTTGGAAGGATTGATAAAAAAGGATTATGACATTCTATCTCAATAATTTTAGGTTATAACACTTAAACAACGGGAAAGTTGGAAAATTGCAGTGAACCTCCCGTTAGCATAGCATATGCTGCCCAACAGCGGACATTTTATAACTTTGTAACGTTAGACAGCTCACATCGGATTCGCTAACAAAGCGTACAGTGGCGCGTCGTGTAGATAAACAATATCGACTTTAAATAATCCAAATTTAGTTTTTGTAGACGAACTTAGCAGCTAACAGCAAAGCTAACGAGCCATAGGTCCGACGTGGTTTACGAGATGTAGTCTTATAATTTGTGTATAGGCTGTGAGGATGTAGAACCGAACGCATCATACTTGTGTTTCCCAATATAAGAAGCAGAGAAAGTGGATTACCAATTTGGAAGACGTACTTTTGTGAATAGATCCAGTGAATGTCCACGTCGTCTTGTGAGCGTCGACCCGAAGAGCAGGGTTGCCAGATCGCTAGACAAAAGAAGCGATCAGCTCCTTCAAAACAAGCACAAATAAGCGACTCAATGTCCGCGAGAAGAAAAAAAAAACCGCCACAAGCGGCTGATCAAATTTGAAAGCGACTCCAGGGAAAACAAGCCCAATGCCGCTGGAAATAAGCGGATTTGGCAACTATGGGGACGCAAAAGACACAGTTGTTTCGTGTATAGCCTGAGCAGGGTTGCCAGGTGAGAAATGTAGGATTATCGTACACCCATCATAAACAAAATAAGTATGCTCGATAGTCACTCTATTGTTGAATACTGTAGCGTTTAACAGGCACTCACAGCTTTGTGGCGTCAGTACTGGGGGGAACCATAGGCATTAATACACATTATTGTCTGGGGGCAACTAAAGACCCCTACAGAAAGTCTTCTGTCACATTTAGAAAAGCACGATTAGCTGGAATTCCAAGACGCCTTCAGGGTTCACGAAAAACTCCGACAGACAGTTGTGACAGGCTGATGAAAACCGATCACAACTACACGTTTACAGAATGGCGAAATTATTGTATTTTTGGCCTTAGTCGGGATTATTGATCGTATATCGTACAGAGGGCAAAATTATCGTACAAATACGAAATTATCGTACACCTGGCAAGCACTGAGCCTGAGTATAATGGAGACCCCTGATGGACGAAAAAAGGTACTGCAGACAGGAGCATAATAATTTCTAGAAAAGCCAAAAACAGGTCGGAGTTACTTTTATTTATTTAATTTAGTCATCCAGTTGGGTTATTCGTTCTGAAACATTTAATAAAAGTAAAAGGATGCAGGTGCAGATTTTAATAACTGTTTGGAGTCAGATGAATAAAAGAAGAGGATAGATTGGGGTTTGAAGAAAAAAAATAAATAATAATAGTAATGAATTCAATTTATAACGCACTTTTCATTAATGGAAATCTCAAAGTGCTAAGGAGGGAGTAGCCCTCACAGATAGGTCTTAAATAAATACATATTTAATTTTAATCTATTGGGGACATAAATGGAATCTCAATTTATAATAAGTGGAGAGTTGGACTTTAAAAATCGACTAAGGGGTGACAAAGACCCGGCCCGCGGGCCGCATCCGGCCCGCCAGGGGGTTTTAGTCGGCCCGCAGATGAATCTGAATAAAAAAATAAAAAATAAACGCTATTTTCTTAAAAATCTGCAGTAATAAAACAGCTACGCTCGAAGCTCAATTTATGGGTTCACAGTTGCTTCCTAGATGTGGAAAATGGATTTAAAATTCATTCATTTCTAAATTTTGATGCACTTTTAACATGCAGGAAAGGGTTTTAACAGAACTGTTTGTTTTTTTTTGTTTTTTTTGTATGTCCAGAAGCCCAGATTTAGTTTTTTAGATTTCTCTACATGGATTATGGAGCATGCATCAGGGTATTTAACAAAACAGTTTGTTGAATAAATGTTATAAAACGTGCAATCACTGATCAGTTCTTAAATATGTAATGCACTTAAATGTTAAACTGAGTAAAAATGTGAAAGGACAATTAATTTAATGTTAATATCTTTATAATTTATTTATTCTTTGTACTAATACAAAGACAAAAAGTGGACCTTTAAAATGAGTATTCTGGTCTGACCCCCTTGAGATCAGATTAAGCTGTATGCGGCCCCCAGATCAAAATGAGTTTGACACCCCTGGATACCTGGAACAACAGGCCAAAATGAAAGAGCCCACATTTTGCTTTGAATAAATGAGCCACTGAGCTTAATAATTTCAAATTGACAATTTAGGAGGGCATGAAAATACACACGATACATAAATAAATCCAACAAGAAGGCAGATCTTAGAAGGCTCAAGGAATTTGCTAATTATCAGAGACTGTATACTAGCAAGGGGGTCTTAGAAGACCGTACATTGTACGTTCTGAAATAAAAGTAGGCTACAGTATTTTTTGATTTCAGGGTTAAATTGATTATTTCACTTTTAGGTAAACTAATGTTTTGGATCTGTTGTGCAGATCAGATTAAAAGATGCCTCCGTCGAAGGATCCATAATAGAGCTTGTTAACAGAAAATTAATTTGATCCTGGTCTGTTAATGATTTTTTAATTTTTTATTTTTTAATTCTTTAAATAGCCTCATTGAACAGTGTTGATGGAACGGCAAGAGTGAGTTTTATAAATCCCACCTCATCTATACAGAACACATAATGGTAAATATGCATTAAGGTAGGCCTCTGTCAAAACACATGCAGCATCTGACTTTTGAATCTCAGCTACTGTGGTTATTGATCAGATCGGATCAGATTTAATATGAAGGTGTGTCCAGAAACTGACTCACTGTGACTTCACTGGGAAGAACAACATGGCTGGATTCATATGCAACCTTGCTCAAGAACTTTTGAGGGGCTTACGCAAGGAACGACTGAAAACACCAAAGGCACCGAAAGAACAAAAGACTGTCCACAAAAACTTTCAGCCGAGCAGAGGCAAAGACTTTCTCAAAGAACTGTCAAAACATGGTCATCAGACACAAATGGCCAGGATATACGGTCCGGATTTGGGGGGTCCGGACGAGAATCAGAACCCAGTGAACGTCTCACTGGGGGCTGGAACAAGAGAAAGCTGAACACGTTCTCCAAACAGACAAGAGAACAAATGGTCCTGAAGTCACTCACACCAGCAAAGGCCGCACCCCATATTGATCTGTGAGGATCTGTCGTTGATCTTAGTAGCCGGGATCAAAACTACAGTTGCTATGATAAATTTTTAATGAAACACATAGGCACATTTGGGCCTGCCAGCGCAGGCTTCATGATTTTTAGTTATACTGTGCTCAGGTGGATCTGACGACTTGCTTCTTCTGGTTCCTATAACTCTGTGGTGAAGCTGAAGGGGAGCAAGGGAAATGATCCTAGCTCCTGACCCCAAAACGAGTTAACTTTTATATGTTTGTTTTTGCAGTTGTCCTTGGCGGAGTGCATGTTGGGATTCTGATGTGTCACAAGGGGTACATTTTGGTAAATGATTATAATTTTAAAGAAAATGAGATGATATCGTAGATTACTGTTAGCTATATGGTTGTGAAAACCAAATTACTGGTGGCAATAGGCAGAGGTTTAGGAAACATCTGACACTAGTGCTTGGGTTAAAGGATGGTAAATTTAGACACAATTTCCAATTTATTAACCAAATAACTTTGGCATAATTGAAACAAGGTAGAGTTTTGTTTCAAAAGGGGGTTAGGACGCTGACAGACGTTTCTAAAAATAGAAAGGTTGAAATTGGTCCCTAGAAATAACTAATTAGAAATAACTAGATTGTAAATGTTTCCTAGAAACAACTAGGCCGAAAATGTTCCTAGAAATAACTAATTAACTAAAAGATGGTAAATACATTTTAGTATACAAAGAATAATAAGGATAACTGATAAATTGGCGTTATAAACAAAGTTCACTTGCGTTGATATTGAGGCGGCATCAGTCTTGAACGTTTTTTAATCATGTCATGGAGGAAGGAGTATTGATGCAAGCATATTTCAAATGAGCAATTAACAACACTGTTTTTTCCCCTCTGTGAAATGTGTGTGAAGCAGGAGGGGGACGCCCCTTGGAAATGTTTCCTGGCCTGCAGGCTCGAACCACTCAAACCTGAAGTGGACCTGATCAGAGGGTGTTTAGAAATATGATGGTTCTGTAGATTTATAGCAACTGACTTGACGAGACGACATGTGACTTATTGACTCAGGAAAAAGGTGTATAGAACCACAGGTGTACAATGTTTTGTGAATTATGCTCTGCCGCCGCTTGCTATGTTATTTTTTTTTAAATTATGCTCTGCCGCCGCTTGTGATGTTATTTCTATGTGTGTAATTTCTGCTATAAGCTGAGTGAAAAGGTACAGTATTTTTGTAAGTATGAACCGCCTCAAAACTACTCATAATTAACCCTAATGAAGATTAAGCCTCTTTCAAACCTAACTAACATGCATGATTCATTCTTTGTACTACTGATTTATAATTGATTGGGTGTTGTTTACTGTGGCACATTCTGTTTATGATAGGTGGTACCTGGAAATGTTCCAGCTGAGGGGGTAAGGATGGAACTCTATTTTTGTTTTATTGCACATTTCCGGGTACAAATTTTAATATAACATTGGAGAAATTGGCTTACGTTTTAGAATCTGACTTATCAGCACCATTGTGAGTGGGTTTATGGATAGACAATAGAGAGTAATTTAACTCATATGGATTTACCCACGTTTGGGCCTTCTCTTAGATGAGTGAATTGGGTTAAACCAAGAAGGCCCTGTTGTAGTCTAACGAGTCGAAAGTTTGTGGTTTAGATTTTCTCAACAGATTTTACAGGAGGCAAGACCAGATAGCCCTGGTCAAGTACGGACCCGTGTGGGGTAGCTGAACGTACACCACAGGCAGTGCGTGTCAATGCCAGGGGATCCACACGGTTCAGTGTGCTCCAGCCCGTGAACCAGGAAGGAGCTAAGAGGATCGAGCAGGACAACAAGAAGAGCTCGCATTCGAACTCTTGTGCCTTTGTAGACCAAAGTAGCCGAGTAAAGTTGCGTGCGGGCCCAGAAGGACTCTGTTTTATGGGGCCACTCGGTGCTAGGAATATCCACACATAGAACAGACACCTAGAACGATAAAAACATTACATATTAGAGTTTCACATAACACGAAGAAAACTCGGGGACATAGGAGGACATTCCCGAGCAACCCAGGGGAATGCCCCTGAGTATGTGTGGCACATTCAAAAAGTATATTAATGTTTCTGTGATGGTGATATAAATCTTGTGTTCTTTCTCTATTTTTGTGTGTTCAAAGGAGACAACTGCCTTGCTGCTGGAGGAGGAACTTGGGAACTTAAGGTTCATAATTCTGCAATATCCTAAGCGCTTACTATTATTATCGTTCATAGTTTGCATATATTTCCTTATATTCTACAATTTGCATATTAATGAATTCATTCGGGTCTGGACGACCCACTGGACGATTGGCTGATAAAAGATCTCCGGTCCCTGAAAACAGGTGTTTGTATCTATAATGGTATCATTGGCTATTTTCTTAGGCATACTTATAACTTGCGGGTGCTGCTACGTGCATTGTTTAAGGTCTTTGACGGTTAGACTTATCACGTCCACCCTGGAGAAGAGGGATCCTGAAGTGATGCGCCAACTGCTTTTGTTAAAACACTATAACTTGGAGGATTTTGGAAAAAACTGATTGAATATTGTTTATATATACGTTTAGTTGCGTTATTAGGTGTGTGATTTTATTTCTTTTGGGATGGACCTCAGGAATTGAGGTCCAAAGGGGGTTTGTTGTGAAATAAAATATTTTATTCTTCGTGTTTTTATTCCACCAGAAGGGGTTTTCAAATGATGCAGTTTGTGTCCTCTCTGTCTGTCTGTCAGTTTTATGACTTTGCAGATATTTGGCTTGGGAGAAGTCCACTGAAAGCCACTCTCTGGTTCTGCATGTTTGCTTAGCCAGGGAGTGTCAGAACAGCCCTAATCTATGTGTGTCTTTGGTGTGGTTTGGTGTCCAGTTGCACTGATTGGTCACTTGGTGGTCTACTAGTGTGTGTGTGATTTGTGGGTGCTCAGCATTGTTGTATATTTAGTTTTGGAAACCAGAGTAAGCTGAAACTCCCTGAGGCCTGGGTAAACCAGAACAGGAGCTTTCTGGCAGTGGGGTAGGACAAGAAAACAAAGCAAAACTGCTCTTATTGGTTAAGGCAGGAAACACCCTACAAGAAAACAAAGCAGAACTTCTCTTATTGGTTGAGAGCAGAAAACACCCCCACAGAAGAGTATAAAAGTATAAGTTATTCCCTCCTCCATCAGACAACGCAGGAAGAAGCCACGAGGGAGTAACTTTCAGGTTGTATGGCCTTGTCTCCTTGAATGCGCATTCATGTTCTCTTTGTTCTCTATCTTTCTTTCTTTCTCTCTCTCTGTCTTCGCATATGAGATCATATATATATAGCTTATAAAATATAACAAATGTATTCTGTGACTTTTAAACTTATGATAAATTAAACTGGTTTGGAACTTTAAGTGAGCGTCTGTCGTGTTTAAGTGTATCTCTCCTTTTTGATCCAAAGTGAAACCAAAATAACGAATTCGGGGCGAATAATAATCAAAGCCAACAGATCCTAAAGGTTGCAGACCCCTGTTTCACAAATCAGAAAAAGGTTTCACAAAGCTCAAACTTAGTTTTATATATTCTTCTATTAGTCTAGAACAGGGGTCTGCAACCTTTAGGATCAAAAGAGCCATTTCTGTCCCTTCCGTTCACTAAATTAAACATGTCCAGAGCCGCAAAACCTGCTACAATTATCATTTTAAACTGGTGGCCCATGGGCCACTTTACGTTTCTGGCCAGTAGGCGTGAAATTATAAAACTAAAAACATCCAATGGTTGTTAAAGGGGACCTCAGATGTATTTTTTAAATTTTTATGGTATTTCTGTGGGATATCCAGACCCTATTCCTTCAATTTAATGCACAAAATAATTATTAGATAATCAATTATACCCTTTTTAATTCTGCCATTTTTAACTTTCGTTTTGAACGACCGGTTTCTTGAAGTCCACGCCCTTCAACGATCTGTTCACGCCCTCTGTAACAGCCAGTATCTGTAATGTGTTGTTGTTTTAAAATTAGCTCTTTTTTTATTACTCATTTGACTTACTGTTAGTGTTAGCTTAAGATAACTTACCGAAACCCGTCTGAGCGCGCCGCAGTTTGCTGCTCCTTTTAGCATTAGACCACCCGAATCCGAAGCTAATGTTAGCTTGTTCCTCTTCCGGTTTTCGCCAGCTCCGCTCGTTGCACGCGATGAGATTTTGGGAGTTATCGCTGTTCCAGTGAAGACAACACAAAGTTCACCAAGTGTCTCCCGTAAATTAATCTGTAAGGAGAAGGTCCTCTTGCTGCGAGCCTGCTGCGAGGCTGCTGCAAGGCTGTACAGTTGAAGCTCCGCTCCATCGCGCCGGAAGAGGGTCCCGTCGAACCCGGTCCTTCCGCCTGTGGTCCGCTCGTTTAATTTTTGCCGGCTGCGCGTTGGCAGCGATCGCAAATACACTAAAAATTGAACTAAAACATAAAAATAACAATTATACTTTATTTATAAAGCCATTTAAAAAAACACAGCTGCAACAAAGTGCTGTACACATGAAATTAAGAACATATAAACAAAAGATGAGATGAAATCATGAAAAACAACAGTCATGTGTTTAATACAGAAGTGGGTTGAGCCTAACCAGGGGTTGCTAGGTGAGGGGCTGGACTCAGGTTTGATCTGATTGGCTGGCGGCTTGTGACGTCAATAAATGCAGGAAGTGTGAATCCTGGTGTATTTATCAAAAATAAATAAATCTACTTAGAGTAAATAAACCACTGGGTGCATTTTTTTGGCACAAGGACTGTTTTTTTATGAAGTAAATACCCAAAGTTTAGTAAAAAAACATTAAAAAGTGAATTTTGCATGTGTGGTCCCCTTTAACATTTATTTTTGAGACAAAAGAAAAAATGGCATTCCATCCATCCATCCATCCATCCATCCATCCGTTATCTTTACTCGCTTCTTACTTTTCAGGTTGTAGGGGGTCATTGGTGCCAGTATCCAGGTTGCAAGTCTATCAGAGAAGACTGGATTCTTGTAAAAAAAAAATAATAAAAAATTTTGCCAATATTTATAAAACTAAAACAATGAACTGTTTAGGCTCATGCATTTTTTTTTTATTGTGGAGAAAGTGAGTATCCTAGCCTGGCCCTCGCCTTCCTGCACAGCTCCGCTCAATTCTCATTTCCCTTCACTGCACAGTCTGGGACTTCTCTCATAGACAACGATTTCTCCGGTAGAATTTTGACCGGACCAATCAGAGAACAGAAGGGGCTGAGTTTTTGGCCCCTAACCCACGCCCCCACCTGTCCCAGCGCAGCCAGCGAGCAGCCACATGTTCTCATTCAAAGCGATGCAAAGCGATGCAGGACTGTTTTATAAATGACACAAATGTATTAATTTCCCCTTCTTAATCCCTTATCTGGAGTTTTCTTTTGTTTTTTTGGCCAAAAGTCAAGTGTTCGCTCCCTCCTCCTCTCCTCTCCCTCCGCTGATAAGGAAATGCCCCCACCTGTCCCAGCGCGCAGCCAGCGAGCAGCCGCATGTTCTCATTCAAAGCGATGCAAAGCGATGCAGGACTGTTTTATATGTGACACAAATTTATTAATTTCCCCTTCTTAATCCCTTATCTGGAGTTTTCTTTTGTTTTTTTGGCCAAAAGTCAAGTGTTCGCTCCCTCCTCCTCCTCCTCTCCCTCCGCTGATAAGGAAATGCCTCAGGTTGTCACGAGAGAATTAAAGTCAGGTTTTAAGTTGCTGCCCGAGTCCCATCAGATTTCCTGGTCTTCTGGTGTGTTGGACCAGCGATCCATGGTTTTATTTTATTTTATTAGGACGTTTTATTAACATATAAACACAATATGCAACGGAGCGAGAGAAAATTCAGCAGGAGGCGGAGCTGAAGTCAAGTTCAGCAGACCACGGGGGAGCAGCCATCAGCAGAGGCCACGCCTCCAGCAAGAATTGGTTGTCAATGGAGAGGTCCCAGACCCTTGTCTGAAGCGAAGTGAAGGACAGGGTCTGGTTTTAACCAGGCTATGAGTATCCTAGAAGAAATAAAGCATGAAGTTAAAGCGAGTATAATTTATTCTATGTACTAGTATCCACATATTTGCAAATTAAATTACAGGAAAACTGCTAAAACTACTTTTTTTGTTTGTTTTGGGTACAGTATAACATCCTATAAAATTCAGTTTATGTTAATTTTGGTCAAAACTTGCAAGAGCCAATGCGGAGGGGCCAAAGAGCCGCATGTGGCTCCAGAGCCGCAGGTTGCAGACCCCTGGTCTAGAATAATATAGTCCTGGTTTGAAGAGTCCAGGTGTTGTGGTTTCTGAGCTGGACCAGGTCTAATATGGTGCAGTAGCCTAAAAATGATTAAAAAAAAAAACTTTGTTGAAGTTTCACAAATCAGAAAAAGGTTTCACAAAGCTCAAACTTAGTTTTATATATCCTTCTATTAGTGTAGAATAATCTAGTCCTGGTTTGAAGAGTCTAGGTGTTGTAGTTTTTGAGCTAGAGCAGATTAAACCCGCTCAAGGTACTGAAAAATTAGTTGTAATATGCCTTTAGTCATTTGCCGAATTGGAAGCTGGAATCGGAAGCTAACTTCAGCTTCGTATTCATTCAACCTTTATCTAGTCAGGTAAATCTTATAGAGCCTCATGGGCTCATTTACGAAAACGACCTGCTAAAACTAAAGAACGATTTTGTTTTATCAGCATTTAGGACAAGTTTGAGACGGAACGTGCTGTTCCCTCTGCTTCACCAAAACAAACGGACGCTTCCATAAAGCTTTCACGTCCGTTCAAAGACACGAAGGTATTTATTTTCAAAACAAGAGCAACAGCGCGAACTTTGCGTCTCTACACACTGCGGCGTCGAGAAGCAAGCTTTTATTCTGAAAGTCCAAAACAGGAAACGGTGGCTTCTGTAACTCGCCATTGCTAGACTGCTTTACGGAGGGGAAGAAGTCCAGTCAGAGAAGCTCCGTGCTGCAGTTGTATCTAACCAACCAATGGGCTGCCATTGTACACCGATGACGCCTCTCCTCATTTGCATTTATTCTTTTCCCAAATTTGCGTGAAATGAATAAGAAAATAAGGAAATACTAAATAAATAAGGAAAATAAACAAATGGGAAAATGAAAAGTTTTTCAAACAGATGTTGAATGAAAAATAGGTGAAAGAAAAATGGGTAAAAGGGATTGTATGAGAAATTGATTAATGAAAATGGGAAATACCAAATCAGGTAAATGGAAAAAGACAAAAGAAAAACTTGTTAAATTGAAAAATAGGTGAATGACAAATTGATTAAGTAAAAGTGGGAAATGGGAAAATAGGTAAATGAAAATTTGATTAAGTAAAAATGGGAAAAGAGGTAAATGAAAAATTGATTAAGTAAAAGTGGGAAAAGAGGTAAATGAAAAATTGATTAAGTAAAAGTGGGAAATGGGAAAATAGGTAAATGAAAATTTGATTAAGTAAAAATGGGAAAAGAGGTAAATGAAAAATTGATTAAGTAAAAGTGGGAAAAGAGGTAAATGAAAAATTGATTAAGTAAAAGTGGGAAAATAGGTAAATGAAAAATTGATTAAGTAAAAATGGGAAAATAGGCAAATGAAAAATTGATTAAGTAAAAGTGGGAAATGGGAAAATAGGTAAATGAAAATTTGATTAAGTAAAAGTGGGAAAATAGGTAAATGAAAAATTGATTAAGTAAAAATGGGAAAAGAGGTAAATGAAAATTGATTAAGTAAAAATGGTAAAAGAGGTAAGTAAAAATGGGAAAATTGGTAAATGAAAATTTGATTAAGTAAAAGTGGGAAAATAGGTGAAAATAGGTTAATGAATGACAAATAACTATTTATTTCACCATTTTAACCATTTTATCACCAGTTTTATCCATTTTATTTATTTATTTAATTTTGGCTAAAACGGCTCCCCATACCCTGCAGGCTCCATTCCCATAAAGGGAGCTAGCTCCCTTTATGTGAAAGGGAAACAATTCAACTCATTCCTTCATCTTTAAAAACTGTGTTAGGATAGGCTAAGTGCTTGGTGACTGTACAGTACTGTACATTTATCTATTTATTAAAAATATACAGTACTGTATATACAGTATTTTTATTTTTTTATAGTTTTTTATTTATAAATAGATAAATGTACAGTACTGTACAGTCACCAAGCACTTAGCCTATCCTAACACAGTTAAGGAGTCAGTTGAATTGTCTCCCTCCTCCCTGCAGGCTCCATTCCCATAAAGGGAGCTAGCTCCCTTTAATGTATTCATCCTTTTCTAAAGGCCAAGGCAGATGACTCATCTCTTGCAAATGATGTTTTTCTGTTTGTGTGTGCAGTATTGGTTACGTACAAGGTGTATATCAGAGGCGGCCGCCACTAGAGGGCGCTAGGGGCGCCGCCCCTCCTTGGTACTGCAGCTCTTCTTCTTCACCATTTGAAGATTTTATTATTTTTTTTATAAAAGTGAAATAATAAAATAAAAATATTTCGAAATGCATGCATATATGTTTTTAGTTGTGTAGGATAAATATTTTATGAGTAATGATTGTTTGTTTCAAAAAACGTTTTCTGATTGTGAGTGACGTACTTCCGGTTTCCCCGCTCGGCGCCGCCTGGGGGCTTTTCCCATGCTTTTCCATTGAATCTAATTATAACTAGCGGCCGCTAGCGGCCGTAGTTTATGTCCCATCTGTCCAAAACTGTTGGACTGTACAGGTCGCATTTTCCGTCGCCCTCGAGCCTGGACTCGTCTCTTATCGCCACGGATCGCCAGCACTTCCGGTTCGAGCCGAGGAAGGAGGGGGAGCGGGGGACCATCTCTGTTTACAGTCAGAGCTGATCACACGGCCAACTAGCGACGTTGAAACAGCTGTAATTATTAATGGTGCCTTTCTACACAGGTAAGCAAGTAATAATTAGTGAGTTTAATAAATCGCTGAGCACACATGAGCAAAGTTTGAGCTGTTCTCATCTGTGTTCGGGACGTGGTGGTGTGTGTGGGTGGTTGTTGCAGTCAGTCACAGTAGCTAGTAGCTGTGCTCATGGTTGTGGTGTACTGCAACATTATAAAAGTTGCTACTTGCTAGTTATAAACCCGAATGTGTGAAGACGACTCCTGTCTGTCCATCTTCAGCTCATCATGAACTGTTTACTCCTCAGAGTGTCTGTCTGTGTTAGTTAACTTTTGTCTCGTTTCGTTTAGCAGCAGTTGCAAATTTTCTGATGAATAAATCTGAATGAATAAATAAACTTTAGTTTTAGTTTAGTTTAGTTAAACTTTAGTTTCATTATAAGTTGTGCTGTTGTTTCAAAGACACTCTAAACTTAAATAAATCAAGTAGCAGAAAGATTTAAGCATTAAATAGTTTGAATTTTTCATGTTATGAAACAGTGATTATATAATTATTTGAATTTAATTTTAATATTATAAAGATCACTGTGGATGGAATGCAATTGAAATAACCTGGATATTATTATTTATGTTGTATTAAGAGCAGTGGCGGCGCCAGGGGGGCGCTAGGGGGCGCTATAGCACCCCCTGGAAAAGTTATAGCACCCCCTTAGCACCCCCAGGAAATATTTAGATTTTTTTCTTCATCTAATTTAATATTTTAAATATGTAGTTGTGGCATTTTCTTCAAAAGACAAATACAGTATATATATATATATATAAAAAAAGAATCAACTATTCTAATTTCAGTAAAAAAAAAAAAAAATCATGCAACCTTTGAACTTTGCGTATTATCACTTCCGGGAAGCAACTGAGAGTTACACGCTGCGGCTGCGCAAATATGGACCCAAAAGTTCCACGGATGGAATTTGAGAAGGATGCATTTTTGGAAGCAGAGTCCAACCAACAAAGAAATATTAATCTGGATGAAGAAGATAAACTGTGCAGTTATCCTTCCACTGCTGCTGAGAATGCTAACAGTGTTAGCAATAGCACTGGACAGCTAGAAGATCTGAGCAGAAGTCCTCAAGATGGACCAAGATGACCACTTCTGCAAAAATACCCATCACGCTTGTTTGGAGTGCAACAGAGAAGTTTTAGTAAAGGCTGGCTCGATCAATATTTGTGGTTAGAATACAGCGTGAGTAAAGATGCCGTGTTTTGCTTTGCTTGTCGGCATTTTTTATGCATCCGTTATGGCTACGCTGCATGATGTTGTTGACCAGAAAAATGCTAAAAGGAGGACGGAGGCTAAAGCTCTCAGTGCACTTATTTGATTTGATTTGATTTGATGTTTATTCATTCATTTTAAAAGAACAATACAAAACAGTTTAATCAGATACAAGATTACAAGTAGGATAAAATGAAGGGAGCAGAAAGAAGATGAAATCTTAAAGATGAGAAGTTTGTTCTGCATCTTGTAATTTTTGAGGATATTTTCAGAACAACAAAATTCATGTCTGATCAGCTACAGTCTCCTAATTTAGATCTAGTAGCAGCAAATGACCTGGCTCATTCTGTAAATAACTGCTCTAACAGAAAAACGCACAGATGACAAATGGGAGACACTCAGAAAAGAAGCAGAAGAACTTTGCAGCAACACAGGAATAGCAACAGAGACTGTACAGCGGCAGAAAAGACAGACTCAAACAGCTAAACATCTAGAGCACTTTATTGTGGATGCCCCAATAGAAAGAAAACGTGCAGACAGCATGGATGACCTAAAAACAAAATCATTCTATTCTGTTATAGACAGGATGCTAATGGAAATGAAACAGTGTTTTTCTTCAGAAACTAATGAAGTACTGAAAGGTTTGCCAGCTCTAAACCCCAAACACCCATCATTCCTTGACAAAAAATGGATACTGCCTATGGCCTGTCATTATGGAGTTAACGAGGAGAACTTGTCAGCTGAGCTCCACCAGGTTCGCCGGCTGCTGAAAAGGAAAGAAGAACAAGGACTTCTAATCAACAACACACAAGACTTCCTATCTGTGATGCGGCCCTACAAAGATGCATTCCTGGACTTGTATAAGCTGATATCCATATCTTTGACTCTTCCAGTAACATCAGTGAGCTGTGAGCGCAGTTTTTCTTGTTTGCGTCGTTTGAAGAACTACCTAAGAAACAGCAGCAGAGACAGTCGAACAAGTGACCTGGCACTTCTTGCTATCAATCCTTTAAGAACCAGGACCCTGGACAGTGACAGGATTATTGATCATTTTGCCCTCAACCACAATAACAGGCGGATTGTCCTGTTATGAAGACTTCTGATGGTGAGTGAATGATTTCAACCTTCTCTGACTTTGTAATGCATTCAGCATTGTGGACTGAAATTGTTTATACGATACATCTGGGGAAACAATGTGAATTTGTTGTAACAGTTTGCAGTTTGTGTGTGTGTGTGTATGTATGTGTGTGTGTGCTTGCGTTTGTGTTGATAACTCTAGGGAAGAAAAAAGTTAAGTTTGTTAAAAAAAAGGGGCAGACATAATAAGATTTTATCTTCTTCTGCTTCCTTTCATGTAATGTAATGTTAGATTTTTTATTTACGTGGAATTGTAAATAGTTTTTTATGTTTTTTAAATTTGAACTTTGAAATGAATAATGAATATAAAAAATATATAAAAAAAGGAAAATTTTCTTCATAGCACCCACAGTAAAATGCTTAGCTCCCCCTTAGCACCTGCTGGAAAAAATTTCTGGAGCCGCCACTGATTAAGAGAGTTAAAATGTGATTACATATGTGTACACAAAGCACTTCAAGCAATGTGGAAAATGCAAAAAAAAAAATACATAATTAATGTGCCTTCTGTACTTTCTTTACAGAAAAAAATCCACACAACACCTTCATCTCTACACACCGGCATCCAATCTACCACCTGTGTAACAGACAGGTGGTGTACAGAAGAAGATCCAAGATGTCCAGCTTAACCTTCATGCAGCAGGTGACTTCCCATATCCCAAAAGTGAGTATTTTCACTTGTGGTGTTTTACTATTTTTAACACTGTATTGATCTGGAGAATGAAAACAAAGTCTCTTGCAAGTTACTAGCTTATTAACATTGAAACATTTAAGGTACATTTATATGGTGAAATGTTATATATGCTAAGATGCATTAGGAGTCAACTCAGGACCTTTAATATTAGGAATATTTAAGAGAACTCTGGTACTAAAAAAATACAGTAGATTGATTCTATTTATTTGCTCTCTCCACTGCACACCTGTAGAAGGAGGTGAGGTCTGAACTTCTCAGACCAGCTCATCTCAGCCGTCTGAGGAAGTAGAGTCTCTGATGAACTTTCGTGATCAGGCTGGTGGTGTTGTTGCTCCAGCTGAGGTTATCGTTCATGTGTACCGTACACCTAAGTACTTGTAGCTGGAGACCACTTCCACTGCAGATCCTCCTATGTTCAGTGGGGTGTGTGGGGTTTGTTTGTTCCTTCTGAAGTCCACAATCATCTCCTTTGTCTTCTTCACGTTGATGTGAAGGTTATTGTCCTTGCAGGACCCAGAGCCTCTTTATCATAAAGTGGAAGAAAAGACCCTTAGACCAGTCTGGTGGGTGACCAACTTAAGGAGACTGATATCGGATTTTAGGTCACTTCAGTTTCTTTAACAACAAACATGAACATGGCTGGCTGTGAGGGGCAAACACATGACATATAGTAGCTAAAAGACAGATGCTTAAACTGCTAAGCTTCAGCAAAAAGAGGAAAATATTGATGAGTAGCAAAACACTAGCTAAAGTAGCATTTTTTTTTGCTGAAAGTATCAAAATGCTAGTTAAAAGTAGCAGAAAAGTAGCAGAACAGTAGCTAAAATCTCAACAAGATAAAAAAGAAAACAGATTTAAGAGAATAATGTTTAAGGGAAAGTTTCATATTTTGAAAGATATAAAACTAGCAACAAAAAAGTAAGCTGAAATTAGCACAAAATATGTAAAAAGAACAATAAAGTGGTCATAGTGTTATGATTTCAAAGGTTTACCCAGTTGGTAATGAGACCCAGAACGACACAAGACGAAGAGGTGCAAAAGTAACAGTGTTTATTATTTACAGTGCAAGTCTATATACTGTACACATGTACAGGGATCTTCTGGATTTCCTAGAAGATGAAACAAACTGTCAGAAAGGCTTGACCAGAAGGCTCTTTCAAGATGATTGATCTAGTTTTGTTTGTTATTTTACAGAGAAATCCTTAGTTCCTTGAGATGAATCCCAGAGGGCGAAATGAGGCAGGCAAGTGGTTGGAGGGCAAGACACGATGAGCAGAGAACTGGTCCCAGGACCAAGATGGAAACGAGGACTGGAAACACAACAAAAAACAAGGTAAGTGTCTCTCAAAGTACTGTACTCAGAAACTGGCTAGAAGCATAAATACCATGAGTAGGCATCAATGCTCCAGCGAAGAGTACTTGACTGCAGCCTTAAGTATAGGTGGAGCTCATCAGGTGGATCACAGTAAAATAGATCATTTTTCTTCCCCATAAATCAGTTATTTAAAATCTAATCTGGAATCATTCCTCCTTGTTAGACTTCAGTTGACCTGTTTAAGTTGGGCCAAATTTGTTATTATCTTTTGATTTATTTTTCATTGAAATTTAATTATTTGTTAGTTTATTTTTGGAACTGTTAAATTGAATTATTTGGTGGATTTTTGAACACCTTTGTCCTTATTTAAGTCTGGACCCTCACAATTCTATTTATGTTATGAACTTGTATTACTAAAATAATAACAGAATGTGGTATTACTTCCTTAGCTAATTAAGAGCATGAAACTGATTAACCATGATAAGTTAGACAACGCCACCCTGGGAGTTTCACCCAGAGATTATTAACCTTATGTTTGTAACACCCCGCAGGTTTGCTTTGCACAAATTTAAACATCCGGGACAACTTTTATATAACTTAACACAATTTATTAACAATAAGTAAACAAACACATTTTAAACATCCTTTACATTCAATGTTCAGTAAATTATTCACCAAAATGGGGCTGCTATGCCAACACCACTTCTAAATAAACAAACCCAAAAACCCTTTAAACCCCAAAGATACTGAACTACTCCACACAAAACAATTACCCACATATACATAAACATTTACAATAAATATATACAGTTCACCATTCGACCGGGGTACACTCGCGTCACATTCCAGCGACAAGCAGCTGGCTGCACTGACGTCACACTCCACGCGCCGCTGTAAGGGAAACAGCTGACGACACCACGGTCCGTGTTTCAATCACTCGTACAGAGCTTCCCCCAACAGAGTCGCCAGGAACCCAGAGCGGACCCCGGAAGACAGAGCAGCAGTCTCCGGAAACAGAGCAGCAGTGGTCCCGATGTAGGTGGAGGGGACCTAAAGAAAGTTAATTAATAACTACTCTTCATATAGCTGCCACAAATAGAGCTTACAAGGCCAATAGTTTCCTTACCTGCCGGCTTCACAACCACGTACACACACACACACCCTCACAGCATGAGGGGGCGGAGAAGCGCAGCGCCGCGGCCGTTTTACCTATAACAACACCTCCATTTAGGGTTTCTGTTCGATATTGCTATAGTGCAGAGAGAGACAACACCTACCCCGTAAAGGAATCAACACCGGCCCGCACCACACTCAGCGATGGGTTGCCTTGCACGGCCAACACCCACGGCCACCAGCCATTCAGCGGGAGCACGAAAACGACCTGTCCGACTGAATGCGGCAGCTAGTTATACACCACGCCCACCGCCAACAAGCCCTACGCACCTGAGATTTATTTAGGTAATTATTCGCCTTCCTATACCACCACAAGAATATGATAGAAGTTGTCTAACAATTGAAAAGTGGAAGCAGAACACTCCCATTCTCTTTTCACACTGATGCCTCAAACAAGGTGAAGATGAACCATGTTTTATTAATGATAGTTTTATACAAATGGATACACCTGATATATACAAATAAAAAACATGAACAAACTTACTTTACAGTATACAAACATAATTATGCATACTTCTACACATGCTTAAAATTTTTTTATGGCGCCCCCCCATAAAAAAATATCACCAGCCGCCACT
>JBBPBX010050811.1:5529-24828 GCA_038048925.1 Garcialebias charrua
TATAACTCCATCAGGTGGACTTTTCAAATCTTGGGGTAAAATCTTGCCACACACAATGCAGACATGATGCTACACACTCCGGTTCTCCTACAATCCCCCGCACCAGTGAACAGCTGAAGTCACTATCATAAGCCGTGTTTCCATCAAGGTTTCTAGGTGCGCATTTTGAAGTATCGCAGCAGAAAAGCTTAATGGAAACGGCAAAATGCGAGGTTACTTCCTGAAATTCGCCAAAAAGTAGATACGCTCGCTTGAGGTGGTTTTTGGGATCTTCGAAACCGAGCAGATGCGCAAAACGACAGATGGAAACACATTTGCCGACTCGTGCTGCCGAAGCGAACATTCACGTCACGTGACTGATCAGCTGTTTCCGCTCCGGACAACATGTAACATCGCTAAAACTAGTTGGCATGACAGAATAAATACAACTCGACCGATAGCAACACGTACCTGAAATATTCTCTCCATTTTGACGAGATGTGTGGCCGGGTTCTGTTTTCAACCGCTACTTCCTGTTTACTGTAGACATGCGCAGTGCTGACGTCTGACGTAATGACGCTGACGTCTGACGTAATGACGCTGTGCGTGGCTTGGTAGATGCGCTTCAAGCCAGCAGATGGAAACACTTCTGCTTCGCATTAATTTGTATTTACATATTTGCGAGATTTCAAAAATTAGCTCAAAAATCGAAATGAAAATGGACGGAAACACAGCTATAGTTGTAAGCTAGTGCATGACACAAGCCGCTTACGCATTGGCCGGCCCTCCCCGGCTCTCCCAGCTTCTAACCCGGGTTCGGCGTCTTCGCATTTACCTTTTCCGCCCGGGATCCACCCTTGTTCTGGAACCATCTTCACCGTGGTTCTTATCGGGCCGAGCCCGACAGGGCTAGTTTCAGCTCTCATTTGATTCGTTGTTTGCAGCAGGGGCGGGACTCATTCAAACAACCTCAGCGCGAGGGTTGAATTTCATTCAAATTTAACTACAGAAACGAGAAACCCCTAAAACAATTGTTAGCTGAATTAGTGTTTCTGAGTTAAATTTTTGTTAATAACTGATCACAAATCAGCTTATGTTACAACGTAAATAACACGAAGCGCACACCCATTTCCGCCTTTCAGCGCGACCTGAATGTCATTAAACAGCATTAAACAATAACTAATATTGTCTAACTGTTGCGCGCAGCCAGGGTTTTAAAATATAACGAATAATCTCTAACTTTTACGTGCAGCTAAAATGTCAGGAGGAGTGATTGCTATATGGGCAAGTTGGACACCTGAAAATTCAGTCTGTTCGGATAGCACAACGAGTAAATGCGTTAACGTTTTGACCGGGAGAAGTGGGTTCGCTTCCAGCCTGGGACAAAGTTATTTTACTTTTTTTTTCTCTTTATTCACATTTTCTTTTAAATAAAAAGGAGTTTGTTTGCAAACTCCTTTTTATTTAAAAGAAAATGTGAATAAAAAGAAAAAGAAAGTAAAATAACTTTGTCCCAGGCTGGAAGCGAACCCACTTCTCCCGGTCAAAACGTTAACGCATTTACTCGTTGTGCTATCCGAACAGACTGAATTTTCAGGTGTCCAACTTGCCCATATAGCAATCACTCCTCCTGACATTTTAGCTGCACGTAAAAGTTAGAGATTATTCGTTATATTTTAAAACCCTGGCTGCGCGCAACAGTTAGACAATATTAGTTATTGTTTAATGCTGTTTAATGACATTCAGGTCGCGCTGAAAGGCGGAAATGGGTGTGCGCTTCGTGTTATTTACGTTGTAACATAAGCTGATTTGTGATCAGTTATTAACAAAAATTAAACGCAGAAACACTAATATATATATATCCAGCTAACAATTTTTTTTTGCCGAGTCTCCTCTCTTAAAACACGAACACTCCACCCACGTGAAGAGAGCACCCCACCCACTTCCAGAGAACTGCCCACCCACTTCAAGGCGGCTTTGCGGCAAATGCGTAATGAACGCGGGTGGCCCAGAGACACCCAGGGGAGCTCCGGGCCATTGAGGGCTGGCCAATGCGAAAACGGCTACAGAGGTGTCTCTGCCCTCCTCCCTCTGCCCTGTCAACAAAAACTTCAAAAGAGATGAGCGCCTGCTGAGCCAAGTGATCGAGGAGGAACACTGTTTCTTAAAGTCAAGTCAACTTTATTTGTAGAGCACATTTAAAACAGAAACTGATATCAAAGTGCTTAACAACAACAATGGGAGTAAAATTAATGGAAAAGTACAAAACACTAAAGAGAAATGATGTCATCCAACATGCCACTGACCCCCCCCCCGGGAAAGAAAAACTCTTCGTGTCTACACAACTCACGTAAATGACATATTTTAGTTTGAAATCAGCGAATTTCGGTGAAAAGCGAACCAGATTCATTCTTTTATTTCAACAGTTTAATTTTGTGTTCATGTCTTTAATACAAAAACTAAAAAACATATTTCTTGTGTGAATCTCATCTCTTCATTCAGCAGTACACTGTAAAAAATAATTTACAGGTCACATCACGACTGGAGAGACAAACACCCCCATCATTCAGTGCATCATAGCATCCAGCTGAAAAACTGATTTGACACTTTCAGTCTGCAAGACTTCTCCCTCCTGGCTGGGGATGCCCAAAGTCCACAGCAAACTTCACTTTTTCTTCAAAATACTCCCCTCCCCCCCCTTCCAATTTCCTGTTCCTCATCATGTCTCCACAAAGCAGATCACACTAGTGAAATGGCTCGCCATTGTCTTTCACTGAGATTCAGTGAGATTCACTTATGCATGCTCACAACCACACAAATAAATGCAGGGATGCACATGCAGGTATCGTATGTCGATATGTATATGTGAATACAGTACATATGCATGCATGCATGTATGTATGCATTAGGGCTGGGCCATATCATATCGTTACCGGTAATACCGGTATAAAAAGCTTGCCCGGGCAAAAACCTTATATCATGATATGCTAATTTCATGACGTAATACGTCAGGGCGCCCCGCCCCTTAACACCAGAGCGCTATAAACAACTGCGCACCTCCCCTCCAACAGTCTGTAGTGGTGTAAAACGCTAATTAGTTACTGCTAAAATGTTAAAAACAACGCGCGCGTCTCTTCTCTCCCCCTGCTCTGCTGACAGACAGCTGTCCCCCCTCCTCCCCCGCCCCGCGCTGCTCCGCTCTGCTCCGAGCAGCCGCGGTGCAGCGTGTCCACCTCTGTAAACTGTTAAACACGCGCGGCTCCACTCACTCCATCAGACACAGTTCAGTTTAAAAAATGAATCAGAGGAATCACACGTTCTTGCATGAACAGATGAAGCTGAAACATGAACAAGTTTCACGGTCAGCTGATCAACTTGTAGAAGTTACAGCTCATTTAAAGTGGAACTAAACCCAAAATTAACTTTTTTAGCTGATAAACTCCCTAGAATGTGTTTAAAATGTTATCTAGCACTATGGCTGTGTTTATTCTCACATAATTGTGCATATCTGTGTAAATCGGCAATATTTGGTCTAAAAACGTGTTTACGGTAGTTCTATGGGTTGAACTGGTGACTTACACCTTAATTTTCTTATTTGTCCAAACGCTCATGTGTGACATGTCTGCTCATGTGTGACGTCACACAGGTGGTTCAAGCAGAGCCAATCCCCTGCAGAGATGAGAAGTGCATACCTTATATGGAAGTGCTACATTTAACTCCTGAAAAGCTTTTTCTTTTCTTTTTTTTTTTTTAAGCCTTTGGTTTTGGATGGAATGGGTGGAATAGATAAATACATCTACATGTTTATTCTTTGTTGTTGCTTGGTGTATGTTGTTGGCTAGAGGTTTAATTTGTTTTAGGTTGTTGCTGGTGGAGGCGTGAACAAAAGCACATATAATTTGTTGTATGTTTCATTTATGCTCAAAAAATCTTAAGCTTAATTGTATTTAGGCTAGTTGTTTTAGGAAACTACACCTGCACTTTAAAAATGATCTGTTATTTAGATTGAAAAGTCTGCACAAAATATAGATTAAAAAACACCACAAAAACTAAAGTGCAGGTGTAGTTTTACTTGGAGACTAAATACTTTACTAAATAAAGTAATTTCAGTCAAATTAGCCCTTGTTGTTTTTTAAAATTCTATATAATACTGCAAAGCAACATGTTAAGTTAATTTTGTCAAATAAATACTTTTTTTTTTTTTGGGTTATATCACGAAATTTATCGTTATCGTGATATACTCTGAAATATCACAATATAATTTTTGAGCCATATCGCCCACCCCTACCTCCCGGTCCCCGGATGACCGAGCTGCTCACCCTATCTGTAAGGGAGAGCCCAGACACCCTGCGGAGAAAACTCATTTCAGCCGCTTGTATCCGAGATCTCGTTCTTTCGGTCACAACCCAAAGCTCATGACCATAGATGAGGGTGGGAACGTAGATCGATCGGTAAATTGAGAGCTTTGCCTTTCGACTCAGCTCTCTCTTCACCACGACAGACCGGTACAGCGCCCGCTTCACTGCGGATGCTGCACCTATCCGCCTATCGATCTCACGCTCCAGTTTTCCCTCATTCGTGAACAAGACCCCGAGATACTTAAACTCCTCCACTTGGGGCAGGACCTCCTCCCCGACCCGGAGAGGGCATGCTACCCTTTTCCGGCTCAAGACCATGGCCTCGGATTTGGAGGAACTGATCCTCATCCCGGCCGCATCACACTCGGCTGCAAACCGCTCCAGCGAAAGCTGTAGATCACGATCTGATGAAGCCAATAGGACCACATCATCTGCAAAAAACAGAGAAGTGATTCTAAGGCCACCAAAACGGATCCTCTCAACACCTTGGTTGCGCCTAGAAATTCTGTCCATAAAAGTTATGAACAGAATCGGTGACAAAGGGCAACCTTGGCGGAGTCCAACTCTCACTGGAAACGAGCCTGACTTACTGCCGGCAATGCGGACCAAGCTCTGACACCGGTCGTACAGGGACCTAACAGCCCATATCAATGGGCCTGGTACCCCATACTCCCGGAGTACCTCCCACAGAACCCCCCGAGGGACGCGGTCGAATGCCTTTTCCAAGTCCACAAAGCACATGTAAACTGGTTGGGCAAACTCCCACGCACCCTCCAGGACCCTGCTGAGGGTGTAGAGCTGGTCCAGTGTTCCATGACCAGGACGAAAACCACACTGCTCCTCCTGAATCCGAGGTTCGACTATCCGACGGACCCTCCTCTCCAGAACCCCTGAATAGACCTTACCAGGGAGGCTTAAGAGTGTGATCCCCTATAGTTGGAACACACGCTACGGTCCCCCTTTTTGAATAGGGGAACCACCACCCCAGTCTGCCAATCCAAGGGAACTGCCCCCAATGTCCACGCGATATTGCAGAGGGATGCTGTCATGCTGAAGAAGGAGTCCTATTGGTCATGCTGAAGAAGGAGTCCTATTGGGCCTTTTTGGCCTGTGGTACCCCGGAAGCAGCAGAGAGGTACCGACAGTCCAAGCGGCATGCGGCTCGGGTGGTTGCTGAGGCAAAAACTCGGGCGTGGGAGGAGTTCGGAGAGGCCATGGAGAATGACTTCCGTACGGCTTCGAGGCGATTCTGGTCCACCATCCGGCGTCTCAGGGGGGGAAAGCGGTACGCGACCAACACCATTTATGGTGGGGATGGCGTGCTGTTGACCTCAACTCGGGATGTTGTGAGTCGGTGGGCGGAATACTTCGAAGACCTCCTCAATCCTACTGGCACGTCTTCCACTGAGGAAGCGGAGCCTGGGGACTTTGGGTCGGGCTCTCCAATCTCTGGTGCTGAGGTCACCAAGGTGTTTAAATAGCTCTGCGGTGGCAGGGCTCCGGGGGTGGATGAGATTCGCCCTGAGTTCCTTAGGGCTCTGGGTGTTGTGGGGTTGTGTTGGCTTACGCGACTGCAATATCGTGTTTTTTAGCAACCTTTTTTTAGCACCCTCAAATGCTATTTGCAAGCGAGTCTGATGTTCTTCGACCCACTCATGAACAGTTCCTGCGACCGGTTTTTGAACTCTTCCCAAAAAAATATCAATTGGAAGAAGTGGTTCTTGACCAAAAATTTAAAAAAATGGTGACTTGCCAGTTGATTGATGAGAAGTGGTGTTGTAAGCATAAAGCAACTGGGGCAAACAAGCACTCCAGTCTTGTTTCCGGGACGGGGGCAAGGTTCTCAACAAATTTTGAAGCGTCCTATTAAAACGTTCACATTGTCCATTACCAGCTGTATGGTAAGGCGTGGTACGAGATTTAATGATACCATACAGACTACAAAGCTGCTGGATCAGAGTGCTTTCAAAGTTGTGGCCCTGGTCTGAATGGATGCGTGCTTGTACTCCAAATTTTGAAAACCACTCCGTAAGCAGGACCTGTGCCACCGTAGAGGCACGCTGATCTCTGGTTGGGATAGCCAACGTGTATTTGGAAAAAAACATCAGTCATCACCAATACACTCTCCAACCTAGAGGAAGTTGGCTCTAACAACGTAAAGTCTATCGCCAAAATGTCATTTGGTTTTGATGCAAGCAAATGACCCATAAAGCCCCGAGCTGGTGGTTGGCTATCCTTGGCAACCTGGTACCACTCACAGGTCTTACACCAACCTGCTACCTCTTGTGACATACCCAGCCAATAACAGCGAGACCTTAGCAATGCCAAGGTCCGTTCCACACCCTGGTACCCATGCTCCTGATGAACCTGGGTCAAGATGTCCTTAGTCAGGACCTTTGGCAGGAGAAGTTGATACACTTCCCCACCACCATCTGGGCGAAATATTCGCCGATACATTAAACCATCTAATTCGGCCAAGCAATCCCATTGGTTGAGCAATGCAAGGGCAGACTGTGAAAGCCCTTGCCGCTCATCACGATTTGGCCGCTCCTTTCTTTGCCAAAAGAAAAGGACTTCCTGAAGGACCGGATCAGCCTGCTGGAGAGCACAGAGATCATCAAGGGCAAGAGAGGGAAAAACAGTTACAGAGGACTGGATGGCTGGTGTTTGCTCACTCTGCACAGCTAACTGCAATGGCTGAGGCACAAGAGGACCTGAACCCAACAAAGTCACTTCCAGTGGAGCCGGCTAAGGCAAGCGAGAAAGAGTGTCTAAATTTTGATTAGACTTAGCAGATCGATACTTCAACTCAAAGTTAAAGGAAGCAAGCTGGGCTGCCCAACGTTGCTCCAATGCTCCAAGCTTTGCCGTATCCAAATGGCTCAGAGGATTATTGTCAGTATAAACAATACATCGATGACCCAAAAGATAATCTCTAAATTTTTCTGTCATGGTCCATTTCAGGCCCAACAACTCCAATTTCATTGAGTAGTAATTTGACATGTTTCACTCGCTAGGTCTTAACCTGTGGCTAGCAAAAGCAATGGGTCTTATCCTCCCTTCCTGTTTCTGAGACAAGACCGTTCCCAAACCACAATGGCGTGCATCCACCTCCAAAACAAAAGGGAGAGAGAAATTGGCTTAAGCAAGGACCAGAGCAGACGTAAGCTTGGTCTTGATAGCCTCAAAACTTTGTTGACACTCCTCAGTCCAAGTTCCAACAATACTCTGGGCACCCTTCTTTTTAGACATTTTACCAGCTAGCTCTGCAGCTCTATGGTGCAAGGGGCAGCCATCTTAGTAAAACCTTCCACAAACCTTCGGTAGTAGCTAATGAATCCCAAGAAGGAACGTAGCTCAGTGGCTACGGTGGGTACAGGCCAATTTGCGACCACCTCAATTTTAGCGGGGTCCGTGGCTACTTCCTGGTCAGAAATTACGTGGCCCAGGTAGTGCACCTCTCGCTGAAAAAAATGGCACTTACTAAGCTTGGCTTTAAGGTCCTCCTTTTGAAGCCGTCCCAACACCACATTCAACCTCTCAAGATGCTACTGTACAGAAGATGAAAACACAACAATGTCATCTAAATACAGCAAAATAGATTGGAATTGCTGGTCACCAAAAATGCGCTGTATCAAACGTTGAAACGTACTCGGGGCGTTGCATAGGCCGAAGGGCATGCAATTCCACTCAAAAAGCCCAAACAGTGTACAAAAGGCAGTTTTATGGCGATCGCTTACTGTGACAAGAACCTGATTATAACCACTGGCCAAATCCATAGTGGAAAACCACCGGGCCCCTGTCAAAGCATCAAGGGAGTCTTCAATACGCGGGAGTGGAAAAGCGTCCTTCCGTGTCTTGATGTTAAGTTGACAATAATCAACACAGAGCCTAAGGCTACCATCCTTTTTACGAACAAGCACAATTGGTGACCCATAAGGGCTGGAGCTTTCACTGATGACATTTGCTGCCAAAAGCTGGTTTATGTGCTTGGTGATAACACAAGTAATATTCAAATCAAGGGGTATGAATTATATCATATGAACATAAATTATAAAAGAGGTGGTGGAGTCGCTCTATTTGTCAATAATGAAATAAAATGTAAATTAAATAGTGAAATGTCAATAATAGTTGATAATATTATGGAAATGATAACAATAGAAATAATAAACAAAAACGATAAAAACATAATAATAAGTTGTGTATATAGATCACCAGGAGCAAATATAGAAATATTCACGGATAAAATCTTGGAGCTAATGGAGAAGAGTTTTAATAAAAATGTTTTTTTGTGTGGAGACTTTAACATTGATATGGGAAATAAAACAGATTCAAATAACATAAGCACATTTATAAACTCAATGTACAGTTTAAATATGTATCCATTGATATCAAAGCCAACAAGAATTACAACTCATAGTGCCACAATAATTGATAATATTTTCACAAATATAACAAATGGGGACGTGATAGGTGGTATCTTAACGACCGACTTAAGTGATCATTTACCAGTTTTCACAATCTATAAAAATGATCAAAGCATCACAAAAGCAGTCACAATGAAGAAAAAGATCATAAACACGTCAAAAAAAGTTTTGGAAAAATTGAAAGAGGATCTAGATAAACAAGACTGGAATGATGTGTATGTTGATGATGCGAACAGAGCATATGATGAGTTTATGAATATCTTGGAAGCTCTGTATGAAAAGAATTGTGTGCAAACAAATTACACAAAGAGAAATACGATTGATCAACCATGGATGACAAAAGGGTTGAGAAATGCTTGTAAAAAAAAGAATTATTTGTATTCATGTTTCTTGAAATTGCGAAGTCAGAGCGCTGAAGAAAAATATAAAAAGTATAAAAATAAATTAGTAGGGATTATAAGGAAACATAAGAAAGAATATTATAGTAAATTATTAGATAAAAGTAATGGTGATATGAAAGCAACATGGCGAGTAATGAATAGTGTCCTGAAGAATCATAAAGCAAAAACTGGTATTTCAAAATATTTTGTAAAAGACAACGATGAAATTCATGATGAAAATGAAATTGTAAATGGATTTAATCAATATTTTGTGAATGTTGGATCAAGCCTTGCAGCTAAGATACCAAAAGTAGATAAAAATGTGATCCACTCAATTACAGGTTGTGCAAATAGTATTTTTCTAAATGGAACTAACAAAGAGGAAATAATGAATGTAGTAAAACATCTTACAGACAAGAGATCGAAAGACTGGGTGGACATGGATATGATGTTTGTGAAGGACATAATGAGCCATGTTATTGAGCCGTTCACATACATATGTAACTTATCATTTTCAACAGGAATATTTCCAGATAATATGAAAGTAGCTAAGGTCGTTCCTCTTTTTAAAAATGGTGATAAATGTGTATTCAACAATTATAGACCTATATCCTTGTTACCACAGTTTTCAAAAATTCTTGAAAAACTATTTGTAAACAGACTAGATCAATTTATAGATAAACAAAATATTCTAAGCAACAGTCAGTATGGGTTTAGATCAAAAAACTCTACATCAATGGCTCTCATGGAATTAATGGAACAAATAACTACTGCTGTCGATCAAAAACAATATTGTATCAGTATTTTTGTTGATTTAAAAAAAGCATTTGATACTATTGATCACACCATTCTCCTTGAAAAACTGAACAAATATGGTATTAGAGGACCAGCATTACAGTGGGTATCTAGCTACTTAAAAGATAGGAAACAATTTGTACAAATAAATGATGTAAGATCTGACCTCTGTAATATCACATGTGGAGTTCCCCAAGGCTCTGTACTTGGACCAAAGCTTTTTATTTTATATGTGAATGACTTGGTAAATGTGTCAGGACTCCTTAAATGTGTACTTTTTGCTGATGATACCACTTTTTTCTGTTTAGGTGAAGATATAGAACAAATGTTGGAATTGATAAAGACAGAATTTGTCAAGATACAAACTTGGTTTAAAATAAATAAATTATCATTAAATCTAGAAAAAACTAATTACATGATATTCGGTAATAAAAAGAAAACTGTTGATGTTCCACTCAAAATTGAGGATGTTGAGATTTGTAGAGTGAGTGAGGTGAAGTTTTTGGGTGTTATCATTGATGACAAACTGACATGGAAACAACACATAAATTCTGTAAGAATAGCACTTTGGCTTACCCTGCGGTTTTTAAAATGTGCTATATAAATAAAGCTGATTGATTGATTGATTGATAAAAATAGCTAAATCGATTGCAGTACTGTACAAAGTCAGAGACCTATTGAATGATAAAGCTCTGTATTTGTTGTATAACACAATCATTGTTCCACACTTAATCTATTGTATTGATGTTTGGGGGAATGCGTGTAAAACAATCACAAAGCCTATTTTTGTATTACAGAAAAGAGCTGTAAGAATTATCACTAGAAAACATTACCGTCATCCATCAAGTACATTATTTTATCAACTAAAGTTATTGAAGTTCCATGATTTGGTAGACTATAATATTTTATCAGTTATGTATAGGGCTCAAAATAATGCATTACCTTTAAATATCCAAATGCACTTTGTTAAAAGACAAAGTTGTTATAATCTTAAGGGGACAGAGATGTTTGTAAAACCACAATTCAGAACTAGTTTGAAGGGACGTTCTACCTCAATCCAGGGAATTAGATTATGGAATGGCTTGGAGAATGTAGTTAAAAATGCCAAGTCAATGTTTACATTTAAAAAAATGATCAAAACAAATGTGTTAAAAAATATATATGAAATAGCGTAATGTGTATTGTATTAGTTAGAAAATTAGAAAGAGTTAGTCATTTTGTACTGTTGGTTGAAGATTATTATTGTTTAATCTGATTGTTGGAAAAAGTTGGTTGAAGATTATTATTGTTTACATGGTTGATTATTGTTGTTTAATCTGATTGTTGGAAGTAAGGGGCAGATATAATAAGATTTATTCTTCTTTCTGCTACCTTTCATTTTTTTATATTTTGTACACTATCATTTATGAGATTGTCTTGTATTGTTTCTTTTGTAAAAAAAATGAACATTTAATAAACATAAACATAAACATGTGCTCCTTCACAAGTTCATACTCTGATGGAGGGATTCGACGATAACGCTGCCGAACGGGAACGTCTTCAAGAATGGGAATGTCATGGCTGGTCAGTTTGGTGCAACCCAAATCCTGATCATTAGTAGCAAACACGGAAGTGTATTTACCCAACAATGCTCGCACTTGACCTTGCTCCTCCGCAGACAAAGATGGTAAATCAATTTCCTCTACCCTTTCCACGATAGGAGCAGCAACTGTTTGGGAAGATACATTTTCAAGAAATTCAACTTCAGTCACACCCGCTGGAAGACTCACAAGCCCAACACTATTTAAAGTTCCCATAGAGGTACGAGGGTAAAGCAACACATCTGTGTTGCCCACATTTGTCACTGGGATATAAGCAGTCCCCCGAACAACTTGAACCAGAGCAGGAGATGCTAACAACCCCACTGGTAAACCAGACTCAGAGGGTTCAAACAAGACAGGTGTGCCTGAGTATTTCTCATAGCAAGTGGTAGGCACAATTTTCATTGCACCTCCTGGAATGTGACAGGCCTTCCTGCCTCGCACCCTAACCTTACTATGCTGCTCAGGAGTGTTCTGCATTTCAGCTGCATGACATTTTTGTAGACATGAACCAGGGGTTTGGGAGATGACATCACAGGGGTAGCATTGAATAGAGCATCACCATGCTGTCCAAACAGCTCTTGATAGCACTTATTTATGACATTCATCCCCAACACACCAGGAACTGAAACTAAACCACTATCAGAATGATTTTTCACCACCAACACCCCACAATGTGGCACCAGCTTGCCACACAGTTCAATAGACACTTCCAAATAGCCGATATAAGGAATAAAGAGACCATTGGCTGCTTTTAAGCATCTGTTTAAAACCTGCTTCTTCCATCTTCGAAACATCTCCAGACTTCGCCCATCTCTGACTTTTCCTGATGCTGAGAAACTCGTCCATGCCTTTGTCTCCTCCAGGCTCGACTACTGCAACTCCCTGTTTATTGGAATCCCTGGCAAAAACCTTCAGAAACTTCAATACATTCAAAACAGTGCAGCAAGGATTCTGTTGAGAGTTCGTAAATTTGAACATATTACACCCATTCTCCATAACCTCCATTGGCTTCCTGTCACCTACAGAATTCAGTACAAAACTGCTCTCATTACCCATCAATGCTTGCACGGCACTTCACCTGACTATCTAAAGGACATTCTTGCACCATATTCATCCACCCGGTCTCTACGATCACAGAACAGTAATTTCCTTCATATTCCTCGGACCAAATTGAGGACCATGGGAGACCGAGCATTCTGTGTGGCTGCCCCCCGCCTGTGGAACTCCCTCCCTGATGACCTGAGAGCTCCACAGTCACTGGTTGACTTTAAAAGCAGCATAAAGACCTTTCTTTTTAAGCAAGCCTATTCTGCCTCCACATGATTTTATCTTTGATCTTAGCTGATATCATTATTGATTTTACTTGATTTTATCACTTGTTTTATTTTATTTATTTTTTAAGCAAGCCTAATCTGCATCCACATGATTTTATCTTTGATCTTAGTCGATATTATTATTGATTTTATTTGATTTTATCACTTGTTTTATTTTGATCTTTGCTTTGTTACACTTTGTAGCACTTTGAGATTTTTATTAATGAAAAGTGCATTATAAATGGAATTCATTATTATTATTATTATTTTAGCTGTAGCCAGTGGCAGACTTTTAACCGCTCTTCTCCCCAGGGCTTGAAAAATCCAGAAAATAAGTCCTCTGTAATGGTGGACACCATTGAACCTGTGTCAACCAGGCAAGGCACCTTCACTCCAGCCATATTCACTACAATATGTGGACAAGAAGCAATCAGTTGAGCTGCATCTGCTACGCATAGAGCATTAGTCGAGCCCATGGATTCCCCACCCGAGCTGTGGCTCTGCAACTCAGTGGGTACTAGTTTTCCAGAAGCTGGCTCCCCTGATGTGACCCTGACAAAGATGGCTGATGGAAAGCAACAGGTGGCCCCTGCATTCCCTAGCAATATGTCCGGGCTGTTGGCACCGTCAACGTATGACCTCAACGCGGGGAGCGGCTGCGCTCTTGTGCAGTTTGGAGAAGGGCAATGCTTTGAGTAAGCAGTTTGAGCTCCTCCTGTTGTTGTTTCAAAGCCTCTTTTAGCTCATTAACCTCTGTTTGGGTGGGGCTAGCAAGAGCTGGTGACCCACCATGCACATCAAACTGAAAACTGGGCGCTGAAGGCAGAGAAGTACTCCGGCTCCGCATACTAGCTGGCAAACCCTCTAATTCCAACCTCATTGCCTCACCTCTAACATCAAACAGTATTGCTGCCGGTTTCAGATGAACATAATGTTTTAGTGCACGACGGAGTGCACCATCAAAGACATACTCTTCAAACTGGTCACGCAAGATAGCTTCAACATTAAGCATGTCCCTAGGGGCCTGTGATTTTACTTTCTCCATGAGGCTCATCAAAGCAAGGGAGAACTCTTGTAACATTTCCCCCTCGAATTGTTTTCTGGAGAAAAAGGCATCCTGTAATGCAACATGTGACTCATTACATCCATAAAGCTCCTTGAGGATAAAAATAATCTTAGCCGGATCTTCTCATTCCAGACTAGAAGGATATTTGATCTCATCCCTAGCCTCTCCTTCTAAATGGTCGTACAAGAAAAAAGCCTGATCTACTGCTGACAAATTTTGTGCCCGCATACACGCCTGCACCTCCTCAACCCACTCGCTCACACTAATCCCCATCCGTCTCCCAAACATAGGGCACTTACGATCACGTGGAACAAACACTAACCTTTCAGTTATTTGGGCCATGGGGAGTGCAGAAGCTGAAGACAGTCCAGCACTGGGGTTAGAGGTGGAGGGTGAATGCTCTGCACGCAACTTCTCATTATCTGCCCTTAATTGAGCTACCAGGGCCTTCAATTCCAGTAGCTCTTTCTCCATCACTATAAATGACAAGCTTAAAAACAAATTAACTGCTTCTGTTTGTCCTTATCACATCGTACATACAAAAAAACAAAACAAAAAAAATTACTGCTTGATCACAAAAAATAAAAAAATTGTGAAAAGAGTCCCAGCCTTTAAACTGCAAAGAGTACCAACAACGCCAAATTTGGCCGGACGGGTATGGATAAAAATAGGCAACTTTAGTTAAAAAAAAACAAACAAAAAAAACAAACATTTTTAATAAAAAGGGAAATTGGTTAAAATAACTTTACTAAAAAGTTACCCTTAAGAAACAGATGAGACGTGAGACAAGTTCACACAGACACCAATAAATTACACAATTGTTTGTTTAATTAAAAATGCTAACTTTTAAAACCACTCACTTTAAAAGGTAGTTATAATTCCAGGTAACAATAAAAGTGCAATTTAATATGATGTTCTAAAAAAAAAGGAAAACCTCACAGGCAAATCGTACACCGTAACAGAATTAATACCACCGCCTGGGAGATGTTTGATTAATCAAGCCGCAGCTGTCCAAAGAGTCTGTCCTAGAAGAACCACAGCACCGTAGTAGACGCCACTCACGCTGTCACCAGGACGATTAGTCCGGGCTGAACCTCAGTCGGCCCCAATCAGCCACACAGGACGGGTGGTGCAGCCAGCCTTACGCTGGCCGGAACAGTGAGCATCAAACCAGCAGCCAGGATGACAAGACGACAGCCAACGGACCAGCCAGATGGAAGATGTAATGCCAGTCAGGACAACCCGCACAGCAGGAAACAAACGGTCAAGTACAAACAGCTGCAGCATGGCTGTGAGACGATAGGTCAGCAATATGATGTCCACCGATGTGAGACAATAGATCAGCGATATAACATCCTTAAACGCATTATCAGAGCGTGCATGTATTTACAACTGGCGTGCCACGCCACAAATGCTACGGTCTGAACTGGAAGAATAATGATCAAGAATAATGATGTGAAATCAGCCAATGAGGGAGGGCCCTTTATACATAGGCAACGAGCACCCGACCCAATCATATCTCAGCACTTGTGGTGCATTCAAAGCCTATAGGGCACATTGCCACATCAGCATAGAAGAGCAACAATGTTCCAAGAAAGCTCTTCAAACTGATGTTCATTGTCCACCCACCCTTACACCATCAGGGTACAATCCGTTTGGAGGTGAGTACCATTTTTCACCTTTCTATTCCATAATTTATCTATTGAGTATATGACGCGTTTCTTCATGTGCTATGTTTGCGGCCTAAAGCGTTGCTTCATTGTGGCCCCACATAAGGTTGTTGCGTTTTTATCTGTTGCTGATCAATGTTAGTTTGTGTTGTAATTGCATTTAAATGCTAAAAATCTAGTGTTTCTTATGAACACAGCAGAGTGTGTGAACTCTTATGAACTCGGATAAGGAAGACTGCAACATTTGATTTGATTTGATGTTTATTCATTCATTTTAAAAGAACAATACAAGACAGTTTCATCAGATACAAGAATACAAGTAGGATAAAATGAAGGGAGCAGAAAGAAGATGAAATCTTATTATATCTGCCCCTTATTTCACAGTTTGTTCAACCAATGATAACCTTCAAACTACATCACAGAATGAATAATTCTACTTAATTTTTCTAACTGTAATACACAAACTACATCACAAAATGAATAATTCTACTTAATTTTCCTAACTGTAATACACAAACTACATCACAAAATGAATAATTCTACTTAATTTTTCTAACTGTAATACACAAACTACATCACAAAATGAATAATTCTACTTAATTTTTCTAACTGTAATACACAAACTACATCACAAAATGAATAATTCTACTTAATTTTCCTAACTGTAATACACAAACTACATCACAAAATGAATAATTCTACTTAATTTTCCTAACTGTAATACACAAACTACATCACAAAATGAATAATTCTACTTAATTTTCTAACTGTAATACACAAACTACATCACAAAATGAATAATTCTACTTAATTTTCTAACTGTAATACACAAACTACATCACAAAATGAATAATTCTACTTAATTTTCTAACTGTAATACACAAACTACATCACAAAATGAATAATTCTACTTAATTTTTCTAACTGTAATACACAAACTACATCACAAAATGAATAATTCTACTTAATTTTTCTAACTGTAATACACAAACTACATCACAAAATGAATAATTCTACTTAATTTTCCTAACTGTAATACACAAACTACATCACAAAATGAATAATTCTACTTAATTTTTCTAACTGTAATACACAAACTACATCACAAAATGAATAATTCTACTTAATTTTCCTAACTGTAATACACAAACTAGATCACAAAATGAATAATTCTACTTAATTTTCTAACTGTAATACACAAACTACATCACAAAATGAATAATTCTACTTAATTTTCCTAACTGTAACATCAAAACCCAATGGAGACTTGTTGGTGTTAATTTTACTGGTTACGATGTTTCAGTCCCGGTGTTCTTTTGCTGCAAATAATGCAATGATTGTTCATATGTAATAACAGCTTGTGTGTTTACATTATATGAACCCAGCAGGAAACCTTTCTGTACTACAGAAAGTTTGGAGGCGGCCGTGGTGTAGTGGTAATGGCAGTCGTCTCCCGATCGGAAAGTTGGCGGTTCGACTCCCGGGACCCGCACAATGTGTCGTTGTGTCCTTGGGCAAGACACTTAACCCTGAGTTGCTCCCGGTAGGACTGGAAAGCACCTTGCATGGTAGTCTGCCGCCACCGGTTTATGAATGTGTGTAGCATTCAATATATGTGTAGCACTTTGAGATTTTCAGTAATGAAAAGTGCGTTATAAATTGAATTAATTATTATTATTATTATTACAGGACTTTGCACTAGGTCATTGTTTGACATATCAACAAAGTGATAAAACAGTAATGTTTCTAAATTATGTTTGTTTGTAAGGTGATTAAAATTATTTTTTGTTTTTAGATCCATGAGGCATTCCACATCCAGGGAATCTCTGAACCGTGCTTCACAGACATCAAGCTTGATTGGAGACATGCTGACATGTCACTTTGGAGGTGACATGAGTGCTGATTCACCAGGTATGCATGTTTTATTTATTATAGGTACTCCAATCGACCTATTAGACTTTTATTATGGCAGTTATTATATAAATAATAAACATTTTAAACAAGTCAATGCAACATTAATTACTTTTTATTTGTTCATTGCTACCTGTCCCAACATTCTGGGGATTTGATGACACTGTGAAATTTTGAATCAACATTTTTCTCCATTAAAATGTTACATTTACTCAGATTAAACTTTTGATCTGTCATCTATGTTCTATCATGTGATCTTTCCTCTGTTCAGGACTGCAAATATCTAGAGTTGGGATGGAGTGAGTGGGAAGTCCACTACTGAGACGTGTCCCTGGTTTGTCCTCATGCATGAAGCAAAAAACAAAATAAAATAAACAAATTGATTACAAAAACTAGTTGTTTATGATTCATTTTATTAACAGTAAGTTAATTCAAAACAACAAAAGGTTCTGTGACGTGTCAGCCCTAGAAACACACGGGACACCACCTCCAGGTCCTCTGGATGGACGCAGTGGACAGAAGAACGAGCAGTCCCAAACACTCGAGACCACCTTCAGGATGCTCCACATGCCAGCCAGAAAGCAAACACCAGGGTCTCTGCTGTAGCACCAAACATTGTCGTGGATGCAGGTCTCAGGAGATGAAGCAGCTCTGGCCGTTACACTCTGCATCATCATAAGATCATCTTGGTTCAAGTAATCCTGGCTGCAATTACTCTGAGTGGCTGCTTGGTCATCACAGTTCTCTGACAAAAACATTTTACAGGATACACAGTATTGTTAAATTCATGGCAAGTGGTTTGGTTTGCATTAAGAAATATTATTTCTCATAAATCTTACCAGCTGTGCTGTACCCAGTTTGGATTAGCTGACACATAGCTTAAACATCCCACATTGCACCAGAGTCTCCCGTAAGACGGAGCTTTAACTTCCACCCCCGGGAGAGCTTTGAACACGTTCCGAGGGAGGCGGGGGACATTGAGTCCGAGTGGGCCATGTTCTGCGCCTCTATTGTCAGAGTTGTGGCCGCAAGGTTGTTGGTGCCTGTCGTGGTGGCAACCCTCGAACCCGGTGGTGGACACCGGCGGTGAGGGATGCTGTCATGCTGAAGAAGGAGTCCTATTGGGCCTTTTTGGCCTGTGGGACCCCGGAAGCAGCAGATAGGTACCGACAGTCCAAGCGGCATGCGGCTCGGGTGGTTGCTGAGGCAAAAACTCGGGCGTGGGAGGAGTTCGGAGAGGCCATGGAGAATGACTTCTGTACGGCTTCGAGGCGATTCTGGTCCACCATCCGGCGTCTCAGGGGGGGAAAGCGGTACGCGACCAACACCATTTATGGTGGGGATGGCGTGCTGTTGACCTCAACTCGGGATGTTGTGAGTCGGTGGGCGGAATACTTCGAAGACCTCCTCAATCCTACTGGCACGTCTTCCACTGAGGAAGCGGAGCCTGGGGACTTTGGGTCGGGCTCTCCAATCTCTGGTGCTGAGGTCGCCGAGGTGGTTAAAAAGCTCCGCGGTGGCAAGGCTCCGGGGGTGGATGAGATTCGTCCTGAGTTCCTTAGGGCTCTGGATGTTGTGGGGTTGTGTTGGCTTACGCGACTCTGCAATATCGCGTGGACATCGGGGGCAGTTCCCTTGGATTGGCAGACTGGGGTGGTGGTTCCCCTATTCAAAAAGGGGGACCGTAGGGTGTGTTCCAACTATAGGGGGATCACACTCTTAAGCCTCCCTGGTAAGGTCTATTCAGGGGTTCTGGAGAGGAGGGTCCGTCGGATAGTCGAACCTCGGATTCAGGAGGAGCAGTGTGGTTTTCGTCC
>JBBPBX010050812.1:0-24827 GCA_038048925.1 Garcialebias charrua
CCGTGTTAATCTTGTAAAGTCCTTCCGTGAGCGCTCGCTCCTGTGGCCGCCATTTTCCGCAGGGCAAATGATGCGCCGACGCGTCGCATAGCGGTGACGCATAATAGATGCAACTTAAATAGCGGTGCGACACGTTTATGGATTTTTCCAATTTATTGCCAATAATTGGACAAAGCGACTTATAGAAAGGTAAGACTTATCAGGCGGAAAATACGGTAATGAAATATTAATGATACAAAAAACAGGTTGAACAAACTCAATGTGTCTATAAAATGTTCCAAATTTGTTGATAGTGACACATGCCCAATAATGTCACGTATCATTGGGCACTTTTATAATAATAATAATAATAATGAATTCAATTTATAACGCACTTTTCATTAATGAAAATCTCAAAGTGCTACAAGGAGCAACAGAATTAAATGACAATAAAACAAATAATAAAACAATTAAAATCAATAACAATATCAGCTAAGATCAAAAGTAGAATCATGAGGAGGTAGAGTATGCTTGGTCGAAAAGAAAGGTCTTCAAGCCGCTCTTAAAGTCAACCACAGACTGTGGGGCTCTTAGACAGTCAGGAAGAGAGTTCCACAGGCGGGGGCAGCCACACTGAAAGCCCGGTCTCCCATGGTCCTTAATTTGGTTCTCGGAATGTGAAGGAGATTGCTGTTCTGTGACCGCAGCGAACGGGTGGATGAGTATGGAATAAGAATATCCTTCAGATAATCTGGTGAAGTTCCGTGTAAGCATTGATGTGTAATGAGAGCAGTTTTGTACTGAATTCTGTAGGCGACAGGAAGCCAATGAAGGTTATGGAGAATGGGCGTAATATGTTCAAATTTACGAACTCTCAACAAGATCCTTGCTGCACTGTTTTGAATATATTGAAGTTTCTGAAGGTTTTTGCCAGGGATTCCAATAAACAGGGAGTTGCAGTAGTCGAGCCTGGAGGAGACAAAAGCATGGACGAGCTTCTCAGCATCGGAAAAAGTTAGGGATGGGCGAAGTCTGGAGATGTTTCGAAGATGGAAGAAGCAAGTTTTAAACAGATGCTTAATGTGATTTTCAAATGTAAGATTGGAGTCCATTTTTATTCCAAGATTAGTAACAGAGGTGGAGAGGGGGATGTCTTGTCCAGAAAAGGAAAGTCTTGTTATAGGAGATGTTTGTACCTGGTGAGGGGTGCCAATCAGTATGGCCTCAGTCTTGGAGCAGTTTAATTGAAGAAAGTTCTGATTCTTTTAAGTGGGTATACTGAAATTCCTAAGCTTTTCTAGTGGGTATACTCCGTATCCCGCGTCACATAGACTACACCACTGGATGAAAGTGATGACGCTGAGCTTTACAACTTCTGGCCTAACAGACACACAGCAGCTAAAGGAGACTGCTTCTTCTGACACCCCCTGGCCCATAAAGCTGACTCGACAAGTAATCACAAACCAAAATAGACTTCCAAAGAAATGTTTGACATTACAGGAAAAATGAAGTTCGCGGTAAAACTACAAGGATCCGGTCTCTGTTAAATAAACTTTATTACCTAATGTCCATCCATCCATTATCTTTACCCGCTTCTTCCTTTTCCAATCAGTCTACCATGCATATTTTTGGAATGTGGGAGGAAACCGGAGTACCTGCATGGAGAAAACCCATGCAGCACGGAGAGAACATGCAAACTCCACCCAGAAAGGTCCCGGGCGGAACCAGGGCAACCTGCTCGCTGAGAGGCAGCTCTACTTACTGCAGCACTGTGCTGCCCGATTACCGAATGTAATTTTGTGATTTGAATGTATTTGTGTTATGGCACAGAGTTAGATCTGGAGTTTGTCCCAGGTACGTTTGGTATTTTGCTGATTTAAAGCTCATGCGCTGATCTGATCTCAGTCATTCAGCCAAAGGGGTGTGAACAGATGTCAACACATTAGTGTTGAGCAATAAAAGCTCTTCCCTCCTTCCACACTTCAATTACACACTTCAATTAATCATTCAAGTCAATAGCTCAAGCTAAAAATAAATATACTAAAAATAAATTTCAACATGTTTACAAAAGAAGGAGTTACCTTATACAAAAAGTTATTTCTACTCAGTACTTCATCAGAGCTTCACATGAACAATACATTTTAACAAAACCCTTAAGAAGTACCATAATTTCTGGACTGTTGAGCACACCTGAATATAAGCCACGCCCACACATTTTATGAATAAATAAATAAACTTGTGTAAATTATAAAATAAAATAAATTACTGTGCTTAAATAATAGGCTGCAGGTGTCCACGTTGTAACATAAGATATTTACATGGAAAGATTTTAATTTTTTACTTTTAATTAAATGCGTACTGGTAAGACACAAATAATATGTAGAGTAAATGGTTATTTTATTTTTTTCTGAATAGTGCCTGTAACATAGCTAGTTAAAAACAAATCCAGTAGCCTACCAGGAAGACATTGATCGCTATCTTCACTTTCTTCCTGCGTACTGTGTCGAAGGATGGAGGACAGCTTGTGCTGTCCACATTAATGCACGATTCAAACGTGAAGTCCACCACCCACTGTGACCTGTTCGGTAATTTCATTGGTCAGAATTTTTTTTAACCTTTATTTATACAGGTAGTCTCATTGAGTCACGAGGACCCCCCACCAACAGAAACAAGTTTTTGGCAGCTATGTGAGCACCCAGGAGTGACAAGGCTAAATGTTTTTGCAGCATGAATAATAATAATAATAATAATAATGTCACATTTTTGTCATCTGTGTATGTTTCCATACAAGACGGAATTTGACTCTGCATTTAACCCAATCACCACCAGGTGGGGCAGTGGGCAGCTATAGAAAGTGCGCCGGGGAGCAATTGGGATGAGATGTGCTGCTCAAACACACCACCGTGACTGGGGTTCGAACCTGGGTCCTTCGGGTCCCAAGTCGGTTCCCCTGCCACTACACCATCTTGGCCCCTCAAGTTAGCGCGTCAAAAATAACCACAACATTGTATAAACCGTGGTGTTCAAAGTGTGTGAAAAAAGTAGTGGCTTATAGTCTGGAAATTACGGTAATCATTGGATGTAGATTTGTTCAACAAATGTTTAACTTTTAGACTCAGTGTTCCTCATAATGTCCAAAAAGTTCAGGATAAATTATTTATACATTAAGGGTTAGCCTTTCAAAACTATCCTATGTTTTTAAATGTATTCATGTATATTTTATTATTGGTCTTTATCTGTAATGTTTGCTTTAGTTTTGTTGACAAGTCAACAAAACGATAAAATCTCTCTTGACCTCAGTTTATTTGACGCAATAGAGATTTTTCTCTGCATTAGGGTCGTTAATGTTCATCAGCCTCGTCTAGTCATTGAAGTAACATAATATCTGAAGTTTGCTGTAGGTGAACAACTGCTACACAAACACAAGCATGTATTTTGTGATTACTGGAGTTATGAGATGGGAAGATGACATCATCATTTTCAAAAGGCTGCATTCAGGCTGTCCACACAAAAACACGTTTCAAAAGTCACTACCATACCATACCATTTTATTTATAGAGCACTTAAAACAGCGACAAGGCCAACCAAAACAAACAGGCAGCACACACAATGAAGTAAAAAACAGAATACAGGGTATAGACATAAAAACTTTGCAGATAATAAATATAACGACCAAACACAGATCATCTGGTGTTGAAAGCAACAAAATAGTAGTGGGTCTTTAATCGGGATTTGAAAACTGAGAGGGAGGGGGCCTGTCTGATGAGCAGAGGTAACTCGTTCCAAAGTCTTGGGCCTGCTAAAGAGAAGGCCCAGTCACCTCTGCGTTTAAGACAAGTTCCTGGAACTGTTAAAAGTACCTGGTCTGCTGACCTCAGAGAACGTGGTGGGACATAAGGATTTGTGACTTTTTGTTTTTCTGACAGGGCTAGAGCAGAAAGGTTGATGCAGTGGGTCGTGATTGTGTCGTTGGGAGGGAACAACATGGCTTCAGATTTATTTTCATTGAAACTTAAGAAATTTAAAGCCATCCAGTCCCTGATGTCAGTCAGGCAGTCGAGCAGAGGTTGAATAGAGCATGTACCATTGTGTCTTAGGGGGAAGTAAATTTGACAGTCATCGGCGTAGAAGTGAAAAGGTATGTTGTGTTTCCGTAAAATAGCACCAAGTGAGAGCAGGTATAAAGAGAATAGGAGGACCCAGGATGGACCCTTGCGGAACCCCCCATTTAAGTGCTGCCACTGCAGAACTAAAATATTTGATGGAAACACAAAAGGATCTGTCAGTGAGGTAGGATCTGAACAAATTAATAATAATAATAATAATAACAATAATAATAATAATAATAATAATAATAATGTCATATTTTTGTCATCTGTGTATGTTTCCATACAAGACGAAATTTGACTCTGCATTTAACCCAATCACCACCAGGTGGGGCAGTGGGCAGCTATAGAAAGCGCGCCGGGGAGCAATTGGGATGAGATGTGCTGCTCAAACACACCACAAGTTATGCCGTGACTGGGGTTCGAACCTGGGTCCTTTGGGTCCCAAGTCGGTTCCCCTGCCACTACACCATCTTGGCCCCCAGACCTGTGATGCCCACCAACTAAACCAACCTAGCCAGTAGTTAGAGGCTCCGAAAATGCTGTTTTCATGTGGATGCGAAGCTGAAACTATTAGAAAATTAAACTCACAAAACAGTTTTCCCATGTGAATGAGGTTTTTAGTTAGATCTACATATATCGGGTTATAATCTGGTGTAATAGTGGCATTATATTTATATATATATATATATATATATATGTATATATATATATATATATATATATATATATATATATATATATATATATATATCCATCCATCCATCCATTTTCTTCCGCTTATCCGGGGTCGGGTCGCGGGGGTAGCAGCCTAAGTAGGGAGGCCCAGACTTCCCTCTCCCCAGCCACTTGGAGCAGCTCCTCTGGGGGAATCCCAAGGCGTTCCCAGGCCAGCCGAGAAACATAGTCCCTCCAGCGTATCCTGGGTCTTCCTCTGGGTCTCCTCCCGGTGGGACATGCCCGGAACACCTCACCAGGGAGGCGTCCAGGAGGCATCCTAACCAGATGCCCGAGCCACCTCAACTGGCTCCTCTCGATGTGGAGAAGCAGCGGCTCTACTCCGAGTCCCTCCCGGATGACTGAGCTTCTCACCCTATCTCTAAGGGAGAGTCCAGCCACCCTGCGGAGAAAACTCATTTCAGCCGCTTGTATCCGAGATCTTGTTCTTTCGGTCATAACCCAAAGCTCATGACCATAGATGAGGGTGGGAACGTAGATCGATCGGTAAATTGAGAGCTTTGCCTTTTGACTCAGCTCTCTCTTCACCACGACAGACCGGTACAGCGCCCGCTTCACTGCGGACGCTGCACCTATCCGCCTATCGATCTCACGCTCCAGTTTTCCCTCATTCGTGAACAAGATCCCGAGATACTTAAACTCCTCCACTTGGGGCAGGACCTCCTCCCCGACCCGGAGAGGGCACGCTACCCTTTTCCGGCTCAAGACCATGGCCTCGGATTTGGAGGAACTGATCCTCATCCCGGCCGCATCGCATTCAGCTGCAAACCGCTCCAGTGAAAGCTGTAGATCACGAGCTGATGAAGCCAATAGGACCACATCATCTGCAAAAAACAGAGAAGCGATTCTAAGGCCACCAAAACGGATCCTCTCAACACCTTGGCTGCGCCTAGAAATTCTGTCCATAAAAGTTATAAACAGAATCGGTGACAAAGGGCAACCTTGGCGGAGTCCAACTCTCACCGGAAACGAGCCTGACTTACTGCCGGCAATGCGGACCAAGCTCTGACACCGGTCGTACAGGGACCTAACAGCCCATATCAATGGGCCTGGTACCCCATACTCCCGGAGTACCCGCCACAGAACCCCCCGAGGGACGCGGTCGAATGCCTTTTCCAAGTCTACAAAGCACATGTAAACTGGTTGGGCAAACTCCCACGCACCCTCCAGGACCCTGTTGAGGGTGTAGAGCTGGTCTAGTGTTCCACGACCAGGACGAAAACCACACTGCTCCTCCTGAATCCGAGGTTCGACTATCCGACGGACCCTCCTCTCCAGAACCCCTGAATAGACCTTACCAGGGAGGCTTAAGAGTGTGATCCCTCTATAGTTGGAACACACCCTACGGTCCCCCTTTTTGAATAGGGGAACCACCACCCCAGTCTGCCAATCCAAGGGAACTGCCCCCGATGTCCACGCGATATTGCAGAGTCGCGTAAGCCAACACAACCCCACAACATCCAGAGCCCTAAGGAACTCAGGACGAATCTCATCCACCCCCGGAGCCTTGCCACCGCGGAGCTTTTTAACCACCTCGGCGACCTCAGCACCAGAGATTGGAGAGCCCGACCCAAAGTCCCCAGGCTCCGCTTCCTCAGTGGAAGACGTGCCAGTAGGATTGAGTCAGAGTCAGAGTCAGAGTCAGAGAGTCTTTATTGTCATTTGCACCGCATGTGGTACATGAGATGAAAACGAGATTATGTACACGAGGTCCCAGTTACATCCAACAACAAATGAAAGAGAAAAACAGTAATAACATCGAGAACTAACTAAGAAAAACATCAACTAGTAATACACTAAGCCTAATATAGTGGGAATAAACAGCAGCACGAACATGAGTTTGTATGAGCAGATGGTCACAGATGGTCACAGATGAACACAGCAACAAGAAAACATATCAGCATCACCATGATGTGATATTTTGCAGTGTTTATTTTAATTTTATTTTTATTTATTCATGAGTCTAACAGCCTCAGGGTAGAAGCTGTTCCTCAGTCTAGTGGTTCTACACTTGATGCTCCTCAACCTCCGTCCTGAGGGGAGTGGGGCAAAGAGTGAGTGTGCTGGATGAGTGAGGTCTTTCATGATACAGGTGGCTCTTTTCCTGCATCTAGAGGTGTAAATGTCTGTGATGGTGGGGAGACTGACTCCAACAGACTTCTGTGCAGCCTTCACCACTCTCTGCAGAGCTTTTCTTTCTTCAATTGTGCAGCCTCCATGCCACACGTTGATGCTGGAGCACACGATGCTCTCCACTGCACACCTGTAGAACGAGGTGAGAACTGGGCTGCTCAGACCGGCTCGTCTCAGCCGTCTTGAGGAGGTCTTCGAAGTATTCCGCCCACCGACTCACAACATCCCGAGTTGAGGTCAACAGCACGCCATCCCCACCATAAATGGTGTTGGTCGCGTACCGCTTTCCCCCCCTGAGACGCCGGATGGTGGACCAGAATCGCCTCGAAGCCGTACGGAAGTCATTCTCCATGGCCTCTCCGAACTCCTCCCACGCCCGAGTTTTTGCCTCAGCAACCACCCGAGCCGCATGCCGCTTGGACTGCCGGTACCTATCTGCTGCTTCCGGGGTCCCACAGGCTAAAAAGGCCCAATAGGACTCCTTCTTCAGCTTGACAGCATCCCTCACCGCCGGTGTCCACCACCGGGTTCGAGGGTTGCCACCACGACAGGCACCAACAACCTTGCGGCCACAACTCCGATAAGCTGCCTCGACAATAGAGGCGCGAAACATGGTCCACTCGGGCTCAATGTCCCCCGCCTCCCTCGGAACGTGTTCAAAGCTCTCCCGGAGGTGGGAGTTAAAGCTCCGTCTTACGGGAGACTCTGCCAGACGTTCCCAGCAGACCCTCACAATACGTTTGGGTCTGCCAGGTCTGACCGGCATCCTCCCCCACCATCGGAGCCAACTCACCACCAGGTAGTGGTCAGTGGACAGCTCCGCCCCTCTCTTCACCCGAGTGTCCAGGACATGCGGCCGCAGATCAGATGAGACGACAACAAAGTCGATCATTGAACTACGACCTAGGGTGTCCTGGTGCCAAGAGCACATATGGACACCCTTATGCCTGAACATGGTGTTTGTTATGGACAATCCATGACGAGCACAGAAGTCCAACAACAGAACACCACTCGGGTTCAGATCAGGGGGGCCGTTCCTCCCAACCACACCCCTCCAGGTCTCACTGTCATTGCCCACGTGAGCGTTGAAGTCCCCCAGCAGAACAAGGGAGTCCCCAGGAGGCGCACCCTCCAATACCCCCTCCAAGGACTCCAAAAAGGGTGGGTAATCTGCGCTGCCGTTCGGCGCATAGGCACAAACAACAGTCAGAGCCCGTCCCCCCACACGTAGGCGAAGGGAGGCTACCCTCTCGTTCACCGGGGTGAACCCCAACGTACAGGCACCGAGATGGGGGGCAACAAGTATGCCCACTCCTGCTCGGCGCCTCTCACCAGGGGCAACTCCAGAGTGGAAGAGTGTCCAACCCCTCTCAAGGAAACTGGTTCCAGAGCCAGAGCCATGCGTTGAGGTGAGTCCGACTATTTCTAGCCGGAACCTCTCAACCTCACACACTAGCTCAGGCTCCTTCCCCACCAGAGAGGTGACATTCCATGTCCCAATGGCCAGCTTCTGTAGCCGAGGATCAGACCGCCAGGGTCCCCGCCCTCGGCCACCACCCATTCCACAATGCACCCGACCCCTTTGGCCCCTCCCACAGGTGGTGAGCCTATGGGAAGGGGGACCCACGTCTCCTCTTCGGGCTGTGCCCGGCCGAGCTCCATGGGTGAAAGCCCGGCCACCAGGCGCTCGCCAACGTGCCCCTCCTCCGGGCCTGGCTCCAGAGTGGGGCCCCGGTGACCCGCGTCCGGGCGAGGGAACATTGTTTCCATTTATATTACTCATCATAAGGGGTCTTGTGGGCTGCGCTTTGTCTCGTCCCTCACCTAGGACCTGTCTGCCTTGGGTGACCCTACTAGGGGCATAAAGCCCCTGACAGCATAGCTCCTAGGATCATTGGGACACTCAAACCCCTCCACCACGGTAAGGTGGCAGCCCAGGATGTATATATATATAATACATATACATATACATATATATATATACATACACACACACACACACACACACACACACACACAGTATACAGTATAAGGGTGTTCCAATACTAGCTGTTTTTCAGTACAAGTACAAGCACTTCAGGTTTGCGGAAATGACGTCACGAGGTATAAAAGTATCAGTCTGATGCATTGGGGTGTTTTTATGAGTATAAGTACTTTGGGCTAGTATCGGGACACCACTAGAAGCTGGTATGAATTACATCAAGGAATTTTACTTTCATTAAAGTATTTAGCGCTGAGTTAATTATGAGCATCGTCATTAGGAAGTTTTGTGATTTTTGCAGTTTTCTTTGTTTTATCGTGAACATCATCATGATGTACTTATGTATAAACTGAAACATGAAGACTGAACCCGTCAAATTTCCTCGTTACGTTTTGCCAGAGAACAACATTGTTGCATGTTCACATTATTGTTGCAGCTTTGACAATGTGTCGTTCCATATTTCATGCAAAACGATCACTCTGACAAATCAAAAGCATGCAAACCAACAAGACAGAAGTCCGTGGGGCGAGCTCGCACCACGTTTTATTCATTTGCGAGTTTCCAAAGACTTCTGACACTCATGCGCTGGAATGGAAAGCAAATGTGCCTGTGTGCCGAGAAGTGAAGCCAAATAAAATCCAAGCTGTACAAATTGACCCACTTCAACAATTGCTAACCTTTTGTGCTAAAAGTTCAACCCCACTGCAACCTTCTTTGTCTAAACAAATAAGACTAATTGGTATTTGAATAACAGCATGATAGTGTCAGCAGAGGACTGTTGCACTTTCTAGTCTTTGTTACTTTTACATCATTGTAGTCAGCATCTACAGAATCAATTAAAAGTGGTTCCTTTTGGGGGGAAAACAAAAGACTTCACATAATTCCCTTGGAAAGTGAGAACATAAGAAAAAGCACTTTATGCAGAAAATCCGGTGGCTATTTGGTTTAAAAGTGATGTGAGGCAAAAACAGCATCAAAGTTGGAGGCGCAACCAAACAAACGGTCGATGGTTTGTTTGCAGGCCTCTCAACGAGCAGCTCATTACTCCGCATGTTCAGCTTCATGTAATCCGAGAGCCTGATTGATTATAGACCAGAATCAATATCATTGAACATGCATGCCCGGATGTTATTTTGTTCTGAGAGCATGCACGTCAAATCAAAACTCCTCTACGTAGTCACGCAAAACAAAGCAAACAAAACTCCTAATACTGTACTCTACTCGTCTCCACAAATACAGTCCAACACGTGTGTCTTCTTGTTTGGAGAATCGTTGGTGACTGCTGGGTGTGAAAGCACCTAAACATTGTGTACGTTGTAGGACAGGAAATAAAACAGACCCCGACCCGAGTCGGCCACCTAAACATGCAAAAGTATCCAACATGCATGAGAGAGCGCTCTCAGGAAACCAGAATGAAAGTTGAAGAGCCAGAGGAACGGAGGCAGGGGAAGGTCTCTGCTTATTGTCAGGGACCCTTGTGTCTTTGGTGTAATAAACTGCAGTGTTGCATTGCAAACACACACACACACCCCCACACACACACAAACTGTGTCTCAATCTGCACACAAACTCCTGAGCATGATTTCTACATCTTCAGATCACGTTTCAGTTCTTTCATAACACCAGGCTGGTGGCCTGATATCTCTGGAAACCAAACTGGGACACACAAATCAGGAAAGTTTGGACGTGTGTCCGATGGGTCGGTACGCCGTATACCGTATGTGCAGAAACAAAGACTTTGACTTGTGCATGGCGACACAATGCATAACGATGAAACTGGTTCGCGTCAAAATATGTAATCTAATGTTAACAAAAGATATTGCAAGAGTTTTGCACCGTCCCACTGGCCAGCAGGTCAAACTCCACCAGCGGCTCACTGTTTGACTGCAGCGCTGCTCCAGAGAGTCGGTGAAAATAAAATTAACATGCAGTCACAGCTGGGTGACTCCGTGAAACTGCTTCTTTTTTTTTTGTTGGGGTTGACTTACAACAACAACAATGTTCCTTATCAGAGAATTTATATTCACAAATATATTTGTAAGTGTTTGAACCTGTTAAAATTTTTAAGATTCTTAAACCAAATCCGGCAGGTTGTAGAACAACCGCAGCTTGAACGTATATTTAACAGACGAATCGGTGCAAATGACAAATAACCGTTAATTCAGCTTACTGTATTTTCCGCCTGATGGGTCGCACCGTTATATAGATCGCTTTGTCCAATTATTGGCAATAAATTGGAAAAATCCATAAACGGGTCGCACCTTTATTTAGGTCGCATCTATTTTTCATTCATTCAACCTTTATTTATACAGGCTAGCCTCGTTGAGTCACGGGGACTCATTTACAAGAGGGACCTGTCTCACTCACACCAAACAACCATCCACTCTCACACTCACACCTAGGGTCAATTTAGAGTCACCAATCAGCCTAACAAGCATGTTTTTTGGTCTGTGGGAGGAAACCGGAGTACCCGGAGGAAACCCACGCATGCACGGGGAGAACATGCAAACTCCACCCAGAAAGGCCCCGGACCGGGATTTGAACCGGCAACCTTCTCGCTGAGAGGCAGCAGCTCTACCAGTTGTGCCACCGTGCTGCCCATTATGCGTCACCGCTACGCGATGCGCCAGCGCCTCATTTGCCCTGCTGAAAATGGCGGCCACAGAAGCGAGCGAGCACGAAAGGACTTTACAAGCTTAACACGGTAAAAACAATTATTTGTTTGCTAAAAATTATAGCTGACCTTATAGCACAAGGGTTCCTGAGCTTAATCGTTCCTTAATAAATTCATGAAATGGTCAAATCTGCTGGATTTAAATTGTTTCGCTTTGACGTCTTCCAAACGGTCGCGTGCACTGCGAAAATAAGTTAAAAATAAATTGAACTCTATCTCAAACAACTCCAACAGATAACAGTTTGTAAATGAACACCAAATAATTACTTTCTGTAAGTTTAAAGAAAATCTGCGGTGTGCTTATGAGCTATTTAGACAAATAGTAGCAGGAAAATAACCGAAGCTAACGCGAAACGTTTACGTCTTTAAAACATCTATTTTTTTAATCTAAAACACATCTCATAAAGCTAGTCAGTTGTAAATGTCCATACAGTGATTACTTTGTGTAAGTTTGATAAAAATCCGTCCTGTGGTTCTTGACTTATCTTGCTAACAAACACAGATAAATAGTACCCGTTGCTAACAAACACAGCTAACAGTAGTTACCTCCAGAGCAGGAGGCCGGGCAGTGACAGAGTCAGTCCGACCAGAGGCTGCCGCCTTCGGACACATGAGGTGGGAACGGTCGGTGTACCCTAGCAGACAAAAGTGGTACTGCACAATTTTTTACCAAAATGAAAAACGGTCATATCCGAGCCAAAAATTGGTCTAAAAATATGGGAAAACGAGTCTCACTTCTATATAGGTTGCAGGGCATGCAAATTAGGCAAAAAACTGTGACCTATAGTCCGGAAATACGGTAATGTCTTCGACTCATTTCAGGGATTTTGCTCAGTGGACTCTTGAGCGTCTCACAAGATTTAATTCATTTAACTTAACGCACTCCAGAGATTTAAAGCAGATCCTGTGTGGTCTGGTAAATTCATCGGGGATGACTCACAGTTACTACCACAGCAGATGTAGCCTGGTTAAAACCAGACCCTGTCCTTCACTTCGCTTCAGACTAGGGTCTGGGACCTCTCCATTTTAAAACGATTCTTGCTGGAGGCGTTGGCCTCTGCTGAGGAACAAAACCATTGGATATTTTGAACAGGGAAAGCATTCTGCTCCCTCCCCTCAGAGCCACCCCCCGTGCTCTGGTGAACTTGACTGACAACTGCTCCGCCTCCTGCAGCTTTTCTCTTGCTGCCGGCTGCCGCGCTGGAAATTCTGTGTTTATATGTTAATAAAACGTTTTAATAAAATACAATAAAACCATGGATCGCTGGTCCAGCTCACCAGAAGACCAGAAAATCTGATGGGACTCGGGCAGCAACGTAAAACCCGAGTTTAATTCTCGTGACAACCTCAGCCATTTCCTTGTTCATTTCAGCGGAGGGAGAGAAGGAGGAGGGAGCGAGCGATCACTTGACTTTTGGCCCAAAAAACAAAAGAAAACTCCAGATAAGGGATTAAGAAGGGGAAATTAATAAATTTGTGTCACATATAAAACAGTCCTGCATCGCTTTGCATCGCTTTGAATGAGAACATGCCGCTGCTCGCTGACTGCGCGCTGGCAGAGCCCTTTTATAGGGCTCTGCGCGCTGGGACAGGTGGGGGCGTGGGTTAGGGTCCAAAACTCCGTCCCTTCTGTTCTCTGATTGGTCCGAACAAAAATCTACCGGAGAAATGGTTGTTAATGAGAGAAGTCCCAGACTGTGCAGTGAAGGGAAATGAGAATTGAGCGGAGCTGTGCAGGAAGGTGAGGGCCAGGCTACAGCAGATGTAACTCGATATCTGTGGAATGAAATGATTTATAGTCGTGCAAGTGTTTGCTGTGGTGGCCATTTTAAAATGGACTGACTCTAAAAGTTAATTAGCTGTAGAGGCCAGTGATTACTTTCTGGGAGTTTAATTAAACTCCGCCCACTGATTAATGCAGGGCTATTCAACTGGTGGCCCGGGGGCCAAATCAGGCCCACGGATGAACTCAGTTCGGCCCACCAATGGGTTCACTAGATTTTAAACCATAAAACAAACTTATAATGACAATAGCTGCAGGATGTTCGGATCCTGAGCAGTTTATAGTTGAATAGCTCTGACTTAAAGGGATGAACTGCTGAAATGACAAACATAAAAATATTATCATCCACTTTTCAACTTTGTGGATAATAAAATGCATATTTGCTGTTTACTTCAAGCCTATTTTTTAGATAAGAAACAAACTTGCATCTCTTGACTTTAATTTTATCAACTAGCACCATTATCATAAGTGACTAGACATTCAGTCAGTGTATTTAGAGAGTTCATGTTTTTAATAAAAAAAATTAAAAAAAGAATAATTTTTTATTCTTATTTTTTTACCATACCATACCATTTTATTTATAAAGCACTTTAAACAGGAACAAGTCCACACCAAAGTGCTGGACAAACAAACACGCAACAGGCAACACAGACAATGAAGTACAACACGAAAAACATAAAAACATTGCAGATCATAAATCAAATGAGATGAGATCAAATGAGATTACTGCTTAGTTTGCTCAAAGTGAGCTGTGAATCTTTCATTCAACCTTTATTTATACAGGTTAGTCTGAGTCACGAGAACTCATTTACAAGAGAGACCTGTTTGAATGAGGTACACACAGCAAGAAGCATATAAAAAGTAAATAAAAGAAGTTATATAAAACAAAATAAATAATCTATATTATAAAATGGTGTAAAACACTAAAAACAGGAACATTTCTGCATTTTTATTTAAAATCCCTTCAGAACTCCTGATGTGTTAAACGGATTCCACCAAAATAAAAAACAAAAACTAAATAAACCAGTTACCATATTTTCCGGTGTATAAGTTGCAGTTTTTTTTTTTTTTGCCAGTTTTGCGACTTATATGCCGAAGCATATTTTTCCATATTCATAATGAAATTTTTGACTTGACACTTTAAATGTTCATTCATACTGACATGAACCAGAGTAAACATTACCATTTGCAGCCGCTAGAGGCATGAGAGGGCCCTCTAGGCTTTTGACAACTACCGGTAGGTGTTTACGTTGTTCCTTTACTGCTACCCCCGCCAAACATTGACCGCTAAAGTGCATTTATAAAGGAAAAAGTTGAACTGAGACACACTTTGTCGAGCAAATAAATAATTGTTTTTAAGTGTTAATCTTGTTAAATTTTAAAGAACTGCAACAGCAAGTCCTCTCGTGGCCGCCAACTGATTTTTGGCACAACACCAGCCCATATTTCCCAGGGGTAGGCGGTGACGAATAAATGTGACTTCGATGCTGAAGCGACTTACATATGTTTTTTGCCCCACTCCCCTCAGGACGGAGGTTGAGGAGCATCAAATGTAGAACCACTAGACTGAGGAACAGGCTGTTAGACTCATGAATAAATAAATAAATAATAAGAACACTGCAAAATATCACATCATGCTGATGCTGATCTGTTTTCTTGTTGCTGTGTTCATCTGTGACCATCTGCTCATACAGACTCGTGTTCGTGCTGCTGTTTATAATGATGTTTTCTACTACATTAGGGCTTAGTGTATTACTAGTTGATGTTTTTTTCTTAGTTAATTCTAGATGTTATTACTGTTTTTCTCTTGCATTTGTTGTTGGATGTAACTGGGACCCTGTGTACATAATCTCATTTTCATCACATGTACCACATGCGGTGCAAATGACAATAAAGACTCTCTGACTCTTTTTCCTCTTCATGATGGTCTTTTTGACTGATGCGACGTATACACTGGAAAATACGGTATATTTAACATTATATTTAGCTAGTTTCCTGATGGTGAATGTGTTGAAAGTCTTTGTATATCTTTCAAAGTCATTTTTCCTCTGGATCATTTATGCTTTAATTCAGTGTTATTGTTATAAAAGTGTTTAAAAGTGAATAATTTTAATTAAACTGGTTTGTTTTATTTTTTCTTTGCCACCTATTTTCACCTGAACTCCCTAAAACAACAGATGTTGTACCTTAAAGTGACTTTTCAGGCAACAAAAGACAAATAAACAAAGCAATAATATACAAACGAGATTCCAAAAAAGTTGGGACACTAAACAAATTGTGAATACAAACTGAATGCAATGATGTGGAGTTGGCAAATGTCAATACTTTATTTGTAATAGAACATATCAATATTTTATTTGTAATAGAACATAGATGACAGATCAAAAGTTTAATCTGAATAAATGTAACATTTTAACAGAAAAATATGTTGATTCAAAATTTCACAGTGTCAACAAATCCCAACAAAAAAAACAGCCTCTAGGGAGCACAAGCCAGTGTATCTCTTGTGCCGTCCCAAGCCCGGGTAAATGGTGAGGGTTGTGTCAGGAATGGCATCCGATGTAAAACACTTGCCAAAACCATAATGCGAGTTCATCAAAGTGAAACCATACCGGATCGGTCGAGGCCCGGGTTAACAACGTCCGCCACCGGTGCTGTTGACAAACAGGGTGCCGGCGGAAATTGTACTACTGTTAGTCGAAGACCCCGAGGAGGGAAACGTGTCAGGAGACAGAGGGAGAGGAGGAAAGTGAAGAATGTAGGACTGAGGGTTGCAACTCTAAATGTGGGGACAATGACAGGCAAAGGTAGAGAGCTGGCTGACATGATGCAGAGAAGAAAGGTACCGTATTTTCCGGTGTATAGGTCGCACCTTTTTATGTTTTTTTCAAGGCCTGCGACCTATACACCGGTGCGACCTATATATGGCTTGTTATCACTTTCGGCGAAACAAATTTTTAAATCCAGCTCATTTCACAATTACGTTCATTTATTAAGGAAAAGTTCAGCTCAGACACATATTTGCTATAATTTTTATCAAACAAATAATTGTTTTTAAGTGTTAATCTTCTTAAAAGCCTTGCTGTGCGCTCCTGTGGCAGACATTTGCAGCAGAGCTAAACGTAGGTGCGACCTATACACCGGTGCGACCTATCTAGGGATTTTTCCAATCTATTGGTGATAATTGGACAATGCGACCTATACACAGGTGCGACCTATACACCAGAAAATACTGTAGATGTTTTATGTGTCCAAGAGACCAAGTGGAAGGGCAGCAAGGCTCGCAGTATTGGAGCAGGGTTCAAACTGTTTTACCATGGTGTGGATAGAAAGAGAAATGGAGTAGGGGTGGTCCTGAAGGAGGAGTTGGCAAAGAATGTAGTAGAGGTGAAGAGAGTGTCAGATAGGGTGATGTGTCTGAAGGTAGAAGTAGAAGGTCTGATGCTAAACATAGTCAGTGGTTATGCTCCACAGGTTGGATGTGATGGGGAGGAGAAAGATACATTTTGGAAAGATTTGGATGAAGTGATAGAGAGTATTCCCAGGGAGGAAAGAGTGGTGATTGGAGCAGACCTGAATGGACATGTTGGTGAAGGAAACAGAGGGGATGAGGAAGTGATGGGTAGGTTTGGTGTCAAGGAAAGAAACCAGGAAGGACAGATGGTGGTGGATTTTGCCAAGAGAATGGAAATGGCTATAGTCAATACCTATTTCCAAAAAAGGGAGGAACATAGAGTGACCTATAAGAAGTGGAGGAAGGAGTACACAGGTCGACTACATTCTGTGTAGAAGAGGAAACCTGAGGGAGATTGGAGACTGTAAGGTTGTGGCAGGGGAGAGCGTGGCCAGACAGCATCGGATGGTTGTGTGTAGAATGACTGTTGTTGTGAAGAAGAGAAAAAGAGTAAAATCAGAGAAGAAGACCAAATGGTGGAAGCTAAAGAAGGAAGAATGTTGTGAGAAATTCAGAGACGAGCTGTTAAAGGCTCTGGGTGGTAAGAAAGAGCTTCCAAGTGACTGGGCTACTACAGCAACAGTAATTAGAGAGACAGGTAGGAAGGTACTTGGTGTGTCATCTGGACAGAGAATGGATGATAAGGAAACCTGGTGGTGGAATAGTGAAGTGCAGGACGCCATTCAAAGAAAGAGAATATGACAGTGAGAGGACTGAAGAGAGGAGACAGGAATATAAGGAGATGGGACATAGAGCAATAATATTTTATTTGAGGTCCTGCCCCAAGTGGAGGAGTTTCAGTATCTCGGGGTCTTGTTCACGATGAGGGAAAACTGGAGCGTGAGATCGATAGGCGGATAGGTGCAGCATCCGCAGTGAAGCGGGCGCTGTACCGGTCTGTCGTGGTGAAGAGAGAGCTGAGTCAAAAGGCAAAGCTCTCAATTTACCGATCGATCTACGTTCCCACCCTCATCTATGGTCATGAGCTTTGGGTTATGACCGAAAGAACAAGATCTCGGATACAAGCGGCTGAAATGAGTTTTCTCCGCAGGGTGGCTGGACTCTCCCTTAGAGATAGGGTGAGAAGCTCAGTCATCCGGGAGGGACTCGGAGTAGAGCCGCTGCTTCTCCACATCGAGAGGAGCCAGTTGAGGTGGCTCGGGCATCTGGTTAGGATGCCTCCTGGACGCCTCCCTGGTGAGGTGTTCCGGGCATGTCCCACCGGGAGGAGGCCCAGAGGAAGACCCAGGACACGCTGGAGGGACTATGTTTCTCGGCTGGCCTGGGAACGCCTTGGGATTCCCCCAGAGGAGCTGCTCCAAGTGGCTGGGGAGAGGGAAGTCTGGGCCTCCCTACTTAGGCTGCTACCCCCGCGACCCGACCCCGGATAAGCGGACGAAAATGGATGGATGGATGGATGGGATGGGATAGAGCAAAGAGGGAAGTAGCTAAGGCAAAGCAGAGGGCGTACAATGAGTTGTATGGGAGACTGGACACTAAAGAGGGCGAGAAGGACTTGTACCGATTGGCAAGACAGAGGGATCAGGCTGGAAAGGATGTGCAGCAGGTTAGGCTTATTAAAGATGGGAATGGGAATGTTCTAACAAGTGAGGAGAGTGTGATGGGAAGATGGAAGGATTACTTTGAGGAGCTAATGAATGAAGAGAATGAAAGAGAAAGAAGAGTGGAGGTCATAGAAACTGTGGACCAGGAAGTGGGAAAGATTAGTGAGGGTGAAATCTGGAAAGCTCTGAAAAGAATGAAGAAGGGGAAGGCAGTAGGACCTGATGACATACCAGTGGAGGTTTGGAAATGTCTTGGAGAGGTGGCAGTGAGGTTTTTGACTCAAATATTTAATGGAATATTTGAGGGTGAGAAAATGCCTGAAGAATGGAGAAGAAGTGCGCTGGTTCCCATTTTTAAGAACAAGGTTGATGTACAGAGTTGGAGCAACTACAGGTGAATTAAGTTGATGAGTCACACCATAAAGATCTGGGAGAGAATTGTGGAAGGAAGGCTTAGACAAGCGGTGACTATCTGTGAACAACAGTATGGTTTCATGCAGAGGTGGGTAGGAACGAGTTACATTTACTCAGTTACATTTACTTAAGTAACTTTTTGAGAAAATTGTACTTGTGAGAGTAGTTTAAATGTGAAAGACTTATACTTTTACTTGAGTAAATTTTAGGGGAGAAAACCGCAACTTTTACTCAGTTACTATGGGCTTTCTGCCGATCGCTACAGTTACTTTTGTTTCAAGTATGTAAAAACATTTGCAGCAAAATTATTGCGTAACTTATTGTCACCTGACATGTAACCAATCAAGTGAAGCCAACCAGTCACGTGACCACAACAAACTCTCCGCGCGGGCCATGTTGAGTGACGTCGGAGATTCTGGTAAACAGTTAGTGCTGTTTATAGGATGTCAAAATGTAAGAAAATGAGTTCCAACATTTACTGGTAGAAACAAAGTTTTGCAGAAAGTCAAGTTTATTATTATTTAGCAGAATTATTTGGGCTACAGTTGCCTTTGTGTTTGTTTTTTTATTTACAACAATGTAAAAGATAAGTGGTTTATTTCTAAATCCTTTTGGCTGGTATTGCCTTTGTGTTTTTATTTATAACAATGTATGTTCAGTCTCATTAAAAGTTGTTTCCTTGTAAATACATTTGCATGTTATAATTTAACGACACGAGATGGTACTCCGCAGTTACTCACTACTTGAGTAGGTTATAATCAAAGTACTTTATTACTTTTACTCAAGTAAATTTTTGGATGCCTACTCACTACTTTTACTTGAGTAATATTTGGTTCAAGTAACAATACTTTTACTTGAGTAAAAATTTTGAATACTCTACCCACCTCTGGTTTCATGCCAAGAAAGAGCACCACAGATGCCATCTTTGCTTTGAGGATGTTGATAGAGAAGTACAGAGAGGGTCAGAAAGAACTCCATTGTGTGTTTGTGGATTTAGAAAAAGCATATGACAGGGTGCCAAGAGAGGTGGTGTGGTATTGCATGAGGAAATCTGGAGTGGCAGAAAAGTATGTTAGACTGGTACAGGACATGTATGAAGACAGCAGGACAGTGGTGAGATGTGCTATAGGAGTGACAGATAGCTTCAAGGTGGAGGTGGGATTGTATCAAGGATCGGCTCTGAGCCCCTAACAGATGAGGTCAGGCAGGAATCCCCATGGACTATGATGTTTGCAGATGACATTGTGATATGTGGTGAGAACAGAGAACAGGTGGAAGAGAACTTGGAGAGGTGGAGGTATTCACTTGAAAGAAGAGGAATGAAAGTCAGTAGTAAGACAGAGTACATGTGTGTGAATGAGAGGGAGGCCAGTGGAACAGTGAGGCTACAAGGAGCAGAGGTCACAAAGGTGCAGGACTTCAAGTACTTGGGGTCCACTGTCCAGGAAAATGGGAAATGTGGTAAAGAGGTGAAAAAGAGAGTCCAGGCAGGATGGAGTGGATGGAGAAAAGTTTCAGGAGTGATTTGTGACAAAAAGGTGTCAGCAAAGGTCAAAGGAAAAGTTTACAAGACAGTGGTGAGACCAGCTATGTTGTATGGTCTGGAGACAGTGTCATTGACAAAAAGACAGGAGAAAGAACTGGAAGTAGCAGAAATGAAGATGCTGAGGTTCTCCTTAGGAGTGACAAGGATGGATAAGATCAGGAATGAGATCATCAGAGGTACAGCACATGTTGAACAACTGGGAGATAAAGTTAGGGAGGCCAGACTGAGATGGTTTGGACATGTCCAGAGGAGGGACAGTGGGTATATTGGTAGAAGGATGTTAGAAATGCAGCTGCCAGGAAAAAGACACAGAGGAAGGCCAAAGAGGAGATATATGGATGCAGTTAGAGAGGACATGAAGGTAGTTGGAGTGAGGACAGAGGATGCAGAGGACAGAGTGAGGTGGAGAAGGATGACTCGCTGTGGTGACCCCTGAAAAGGGAAAAGTCGAAAGAAGAAGAAGAAGAACAAATCCCAAAAATGGTTGGGACAAGTAGCAATAAGTGGCTGGAAAAAGGAAACTGAGCATATAGCGAACAGCTGGAAGACTAACACTAATTAGGTCAATTGACAACATGATTGGGTATAAAAAGAGCTTCTCAGAGTGTCAGAGTCTCTCAGAAGCCAAGATGGTAAGAGGATCACCAATTCCACCATTGTTGCGCAGAAAGATAGTGCAGCAATACCAGAATGGTGTTACCCAGCGTAAAATAGCAAAGACTTTTAAGTTATCATCATCAACCATGCATAACATCATCAAAAGATTCAGAGAATCTGGAACAATCGCTGTGCGTAAGGGTCAAGGCCGTAAAACTCTACTGGATGCTCGTGATCTCCGGGCCCTTAAACGTCACTGCACCTCAAACAGGAATGCCACTGTCAAGGAAATAACAGAATGGGCTCAGGAATACTTCCAGAAAGCATTGTCAGTGAACACAATCCACCGTGCCATCCGCCGTTGCCAGCTGAAACTCTACAGTGCAAAGAGGAAGCCATTTCTAAGCAAGCTCCACAAGCTCAGACGTTTGCACTGGGCCAGGGGTCATTTAAAATGGAGTGTGGCAAAATGGAAGACTGTTCTGTGTCAGATGAGTCACGATTTGAAGTTCTTTATGGAACACTGGGACGCCATGTCATCCGGACCAGAGAGGACAAGGATAGCCCAAGTTGTTATCAACGCTCCGTTCAGAAGCCTGCATCACTGATGGTATGGGGTTGCATGAGCGCTTGTGGCATGGGCAGCTTGCATGTCTGGAAAGGCACCATTAATGCAGAGAACTATGTTCAGGTTCTAGAACAACATATGCTCCATCTAGACGTCATCTCTTTCAGGGAAGACCCTGCATTTTTCAACAAGATAATGCCAGACCACATTCTGCAGCAATCACAACATCATGGCTACGTAGGAGAAGGATCCGGTACTGAAATGTCCAGCCTGCAGTCCAGATCTTTCACCTATAGAGAACATTTGGTGCATCATAAAGAGGAAGGTGCAACAAAGAAGGCCCAAGATGATTGAACAGTTAGAGGCCTGTATTAGACATGAATGGGAGCATTCCTATTTCTAAACTTGAGAAACTGGTCTCCTCTGTCCCCAGACGTCTGTTGAGTGTTGTAAGAAGAAGGGGGGATGTCACACAGTGGTAAAAATGGACTTGTCCCAACTTTTTTGGGATTTGTTGACGCCATGAAATTTTGAAACAACATATTTTTCCCTTAAAATGATACATTCTCTCAGTTTAAACTTTTGATCTGTGATTTGTGTTCTATTCTGAATAAAATATTAGATGTTGGCACCTCCACATCATTGCATTCAGTTTTTATTCACAATTTGTTTAGTGTCCCAACTTTTTTGGGAATACGGTTTGTAATTCTGTAAACGGTGAATCTTGAAATCATTGGTACATTCAAAGCAACACTGTCTAAACTTTATCGCATTAGGAAACTTGGCTCTTGAACTCGATTCTTGGTCGGTGACCGAAGCCTGACGCCCGTCGATGGATTCTGTGAACCTGCTGCTAATTGGCTGAATTTTGGACAACGGCTGTTTTTGAAGCCGAGCAAACTGAGTAAACAGTTGGCTGATTAGACCTTAGGTGACAGAGCAGCTTCAAGCCTGCTGACTGCGCACTCTGAGTGTGAGCAGTCATTCATAACCACTCCCCTCACACACACACACACACACACACACACACACACACTCACAGTCAAAACCACAATACTGTAACAATTCATGACAGCTCAAAGTCCGAGCATGAGTAGGACAGGCACAGCAACTGTGAGCATCAAACTTGTTAGATAAAACAGAAACATAAAAGATAACTGAGCGGTTCAAGCTCTGCGTTTCTTCTTTTCTTTGAGTGAAGTTTCAGATAATCTATCACGTTGAGTTGTGATTCAAACAATCATATTTTCCTTCAGGTCATGATTAAACAAACAAAACAAAAAAAATCCAGTTCCAAAGCAGAGCATTTATTCATGGACAACTTCTGACACCATGTTTTTATCTGTGGAGTCACATCCAGACACAGGACTGTGCCTTTAAATCAGACTGAAGCGGATTCTTTAAAGTAACTTACCTTTGTTTTGACTGAAGAAGTCCAAACCCAGCCAGGAACCTGCCAAACATCTCACATCCACCAGGCCGACGCGCTGGTTTTCACATCAAACACACACACGCACGTGACCGTCACACACACATTTTGAATTCCCACTCTTCTCTGTGAGATTGCCTCTGTGAGTGTGTCATCTGCATCTAATGACAGCTGACTAACTACATGCCACAAATCCTCTCGCTCTCTTTCCCCTCCCCCTATCTCACACACACACACACACACACTCCTGTCTCCTCCCACCACACACACACACACACCTCCCTCTAGAGAAAAAGTACCTCTCATCTCACACAGCCCTGTGGAGGTGAAGGATTTGCATGAGCTGTCGTTCTTTTTCTCACACATGATAATCGTCATGTCTGCATGTGTAACACCAACTGAAGGGTCAAAAAGTCCAAAGACTCTCACATTTTAAGTCCTTTAATTAAAGCTCGTATGCCAATGGGCGGCCGTGGCACAGTGGTAATGGCAGTCGACCCCCAATCGGAAGATCGGAGGTTCGAGTCCCGCATCCGCCCACCATGTGTCGTTGTGTCCCTGGGCAAGACACTTAACCCCGAGTTGCTCCCGGTAGGTCTGGATAGCGCCCTACAAGGCAGGCTACCACTAACAGTGTATGAATGTGTGTATGAATGGGTAGATGGCTCGTATTGTAAAGCGCTTTGGGGCTCCTCAGAGGGGGCTGGAAGGCGCTATATAAATAAGTTCCATTTACCATTTACCATTTGCCTTTGTGCTCGTTTCGTCTCTATTTAAAGGAAGCACCAGAGCCAGTGTGACAAAAGCGCTGACAGTTGCTTTGCATTCAGCACCTCCTAAATAAGCCTCGCTGCTGCTTCGATAATAAGCTGCAGACTAAATGAGACGGCAGAAAACAAAAGAGCGATGAGTTATAGAGAACGACACGCAATGAGAAGGGTAATCTCACAAACAGCTATAACTCTGGGAGCAGCTTCGGCTCCTACATACACATGACACATTAGTCAGCACGATTACTCAAGCATTCACATCATTCTGTGCTTTCACTCCGTCATGTCAGGATGTTTTCTGCTGCTTTAGCAGCTTGTTGCGCTTCCAGGGGGTGTTGTTTAAAAAGCTTCACGGTACAAACTAATATAAACTGCAATATAAGCTCTCGTTAATCAAATGAACCTCATTCTGACAATCGTTAAAGGCCTAGAATTCCTTGAAAGAATGCATATCGCCCACTGCCTTTCATGACAGAGCTATCTTTAAAGTGTGTGTGACATGATTTTAGAACTACAGTATGCATAAAGTGGCACACCATACCGTAAATTCCAGACTATAAGTCACACCTTTTTGCCTCCTTTTCTGAGCCCTGCGACTTATAGGCCGGTGCGACTTATATATGGATTTTTCTTTTTTTCACTTTGGTCAAAAAATGGTGCCACTTAAAGGAGACCACAGAGGCAAAATTCACTTTTTAATGTTTTTTTTTTACTCAACTTTGGTTATGTACTTCTTAAAAAAACAGTCCTAGGGCCAAAAAAATGCACCCAGTGGTATATTTACTCTAAGTACAGGTAGTCCCTGACTTACGAGCGCCCTTACATACAAGGTCCCGGACTTACGAGCTGGCGAACGAGCAGTAAATTTGTAAAAAATACAGCACTTTTTTGTGTTTTTAGATGAAAGTGTGTTAGCTAACCGTTTGGAAACACGTTTCTGAGCATGTTCATGAACTAGTATGAACGTTTTTGATGAAAAACGAGTGTTCGTAGTAGCGCTAGCTTAAATTTTCCGACTTACGACCGAAAATCCGGACTTACGAGAACACGTGTTTCATGTTCCGACGTACGAATTTTCGTCTTACGAGCG
>JBBPBX010050813.1:0-24826 GCA_038048925.1 Garcialebias charrua
TAGACTTCTTAACAAACAGACCACAGTCCGTGAAGATCCACAACTTCTCCTCCTCCACCATAACCCTCAGCACTGGCTCTCCCCAAGGATGTGTGCTGAGCCCCCTTCTGTTCACTCTGCTCACATATGATTGTACAGCCACACTTCCAGGCTGTCATATTGTTAAGTTTGCAGATGATACAGCTGTGGTGGGCTGCATCACAAACAATGATGAGTCCAGCTACAGACAGGAGGTGGAGCACCTGGAGAGCTGGTGCAAAGAGAATAACCTTCACATGAATGTGAAGAAGACAAAGGAGATGATTGTGGACTTCAGGAGGAACAAACACACCCACGCCCCACTGAAAATGGGTGGGTCTGCAGTGGAAGTGGTCTCCAGCTACAAATACTTGGGTGTACACTTGAATGATAACCTCAGCTGGAGCAACAACACCACCAGCCTGATCAAGAAAGGTCATCAGAGACTCTACTTCCTCAGACGGCTGAGACGTGCTGGTCTGAGCAGCCCAGTTCTCACCTCGTTCTACAGGTGTGCAGTGGAGAGCGTCCTGTGCTCCAGCATCAATGTGTGGCATGGAGGCTGCACAGTTGAAGAGAGGAAAGCTCTACAGAGAGTGGTGAAGGCTGCACAGAAGTCTGTTGGAGTCAGACTCCCCACCATCGCGGACGTTTACACCTCCAGGTGCAGGAAAAGAGCCACCTGCATCATGAAGGATCTCACTCACCCAGCACACTCGCTCTTTGCCCCACTCCCCTCAGGACGGAGGTTGAGGAGCATCAAATGTAGAACCACTAGACTGAGGAACAGCTTCTACCCTGAGGCTGTCAGACTCATGAATAAATAAATAACAAGAATAAACACTGCAAAATATCACTGCTGATCTGTTTCTTGTTGCTGCGTTTCACCTGTGACCATCTGCTCATAATGACTCATGTTCGTGCTGCTGTTTATAACGATGTTTTTCTACTACATTAGGGCTTAGAGTATTACTAGCTGATGCTTCTCTTAGTTAATCCTAGAATGTTATTACTGTTTTTCTCTTGCATTTGTTGTTTCTCTTGTAGTTGTTGTTGGATGTAACTGGGACCCCGTGTACATAATTTCGTTTTCATCACATGTACTACATGCGGTGCAAATGACAATAAAGACTCTCTGACTCTGACTCTGATATATATATATATACACACATATATATATATATACACACACATATATATATATACACACATATATATACACATACATATATATATACACACATATATATATACACACATATATATATACACACACATATATATATACACACACATATATATACACACACATATATATATACACACACATATATATACACACACATATATATATATTCTGTTGAAGTTGTTAAACCTCATTGCTCATGAATGTAAAATATAGAAACGTCAACAGACGTGGACTAGTGCCAGTTCCCTTTTATAAGTCAAGTTGACAATACAGTATTGAGGTGTTCATCACTTTTTAGGATTGAAATCTAAAGTTCATCCAAAAAACAAACCCCTCACTGGAGGAACCGACAGTCCCACCAAACTTTAAAAACAGCTGAAACAGTCTCTCCACAGGCTGGTTTCTACTTACGTTGAAGTTGTGGTTGGCCACAGGCTTAAAGATGGTGGTCACAGCTCTGTCCAGCTGCTGCGACAAACGCTGAGGCTTCACACATTCAATCTGCAGCTGTCTGACACACACAGAAAATAAATAAAGTGAGAATGTTTGTGTGAAAAAGTTGATCTCAGAGCTGACATGAGCCTGGTGGCACTTCCTTCCCCTCACTGCAGGACTTACACAGCAACCGCCTCACTCGGAAAGCCCTCTGCATGGCAGGTGATCCCACACACCCACTACACAGCTGCTTCAGACTGCTGCCATCAGGGAGGAGACTGAGGAGTCTCCAGGCTCGAACCAGCAGACTGAGAGACAGCTCTGTTCATCAGGCAGTCAGGATGCTAAACACTCTGCCTGCTCTGCCTCCCCTCCCATTTGAACTGCCTTAACACAAAAAAACTTTCTCACACATTACCACACAACACAAAGATTTTAACACTAGACTCTGTGTCATCAAACGGGTTATTCACTAAACTCTCGGTCATGTGCTCATTCAGTTTGCACTACTTCTCATATTTGCACTAATGTTTGTATTACATCACTGCCTATAGTCATACTACTGTTTACATTCTCTGTTTACATACTACTGCTTACATTCAATGTTCACATTTATTAATACTGTTTACATTTATTACTACTGTTTACATTTATTACTACTGTTTACATTTACACTACTTTTATATCTACACCACTGCTGATACATATACAGTATTCTCTGACCAGCCTTATTTAAGGATGCCCAATGTGCCTTACTGCATATGCCACTTTTGCCTCTATACCAACATCAACTACTACCTCATACATATACTGTGTACATTAACTCATATGCTGCTTTGCCACTTTGCAAATGTCAATGCTAGAACCTTTAGTTTATTTTATAGTTATACTTTTTATACTTTTTTATACTAGTATGCAAAAACTCAGGACAGTATTATGTTCATTAAATGTTTAGTGTTTTAGTTTTAATTTTAGTTTTAGTGTTGGTGTAAATTTTCATACTTTTATACCACTATGCAAAAACTCAGGACAGTGTTACACTTTTACTATTTTATGCTTATGTTTATTATATGTTTCAGTGTTTTAGTGTTTAAATGGTTACTGTTGCACCGAGGGACTGAGAGAAATGCAATTTCAATCCTGTGTATGTCCTGTACATATTGCAGTTCTGACAATAAAGTTGACTTTGACTTTGAGGAAGGCGACTGCCAGCACCTTCAGGTTTAAATCACCAAACATGAAATGACAGCTCCTCTCAGTTTTTGTCTACATTTTGTTTAGACTGGAATAAAAGTCCTCCCAATATGTCAACACTCACAGGATCTTTGCGTTATATAAGATATGAACACATACAGCACCATACTGTATAATAAAAAGAAAACACTCAAACTGCCTGAAAACAGCCCTGATGCATGCTCAATAATCCAGGTAGAAAAATCTAAAAAAGCTAAGTCTGGTCCTCTGGACATTCAAAAAAAAAAAAAAAAGCAAAAAAATTGTAGAAACGTTTCGTCTTTCGTCCGAAAGACTTCCTCAGTCTGAGATGCTGTATTCAGCTCAGTCTTATAAATAGCACCCTCTCACAGTGGATCAACCAGTTGGCTGATGACAGCCGAAACCAGCTGCTCACATGATCAAGGAGGACCATCAGCCTAACGATGGATTGTTAGCACCCTGATGGTTGTTTGCTATTCACAGAGGGCTAAGTGATACTAGCAATAACAGCATTGTGATGCTACATCCCCACTAAACGCATCAAAATGCTCCCAACGCACCGTGTTTGCTGCTTGTCAACAGATGTCTGTTTCCACCAAACGTGTCTGATGACGTGCAGTGGGAGGAGCGTCTGGCTCCCTTCCCGGTCAGATATGTGTTGTTTTTCTGTGCAAAAATCAGCTTCACGGGAACCTCGTTAACACTTGAGTGGGTGTTCTACGAGCCGAACTGCAGCTCCAAAAGTCTTTGTTGAGATAAAAAAATAAAAATTATGTTTGGGGTGATGTACGCTCGAGTGGACAGCAGCAACTTTAAAAATGCCAGGTTTCCTACCGGAGGCTGTTTTCGTCCACAGAAAGTCCCGTCGTCGTTGCGTCATCACATAGCAGAGTCTCTCCCGATTGGTTGCTGTGACGCAGCGAGCAGCAGAAGCAAGAATATTCTTGCTTCTGCTGCTCGCTGGCTCGGCTGCTGCGGACGCGCGCGTGCGTGGAAAGGGACTGCCGGGCGCTGCTGCGCTGCTTGAAATGCTGAAGACGCGCTGCGCCACGCTGCGCCGCGCCACGCTGCGCCGCGCCAAGATGCCTGGCCACATAGACTTTCAATGTAAAGTGGCTGCTTCTGAGGCGCGAAAACCGTTTGGTGGAAACCCGGCATAAGAGGGGGGCAGTTGAACACACAGGCCTCCACCCCTGTTTAATGATGGGCGGTTTCTTTTCACAAAGATGGCCTCCTTAACTCCTCTCTCAAACGATCGTTCTGAAAAATTGATTTTTTTCAAAGCACTGACCCTTATTAATATTAACTACATAGTGCAAAAACACATTTAAACATGTGGCTCACTGGGGAATAGATATGACTTCTGTTAGTGATACATTGGTCAGTGTAGACTAAATTTGGGAAAACATTGCAAGAACAAAATCTAACGAGATTTTGGTGAAACCGTTGGTGTTGGAAGCATTTACAATGGGAGGGGGGAGGGCAACCTGGTGGGGGGAGAGGGGTCCTCCCCAGAAAATGTTGACTAAAATAGATGCCATTTCCTGCATTCTGGTTTATTTTAACAGGTTATTAAACATCTAGTTTTACCTACATAAGTAAAATGATTCAATAACTATTTTAGAGCGCATGGCACAAGAAGTAACCTGACCAACAGCTCTCCTTGTGTGAATAGAGCACACTTCGTTTCTCTCAAGCATCCTAACCCCCCACCCGCATCCAAAACTGCCAGAACTAACGAAGCGCTAAGCTAGCAGCACACAACACAGGTACATTTGCTAAGACGCTACAGACGTAGCGCTCTGCTTCTCTTATACATCCTAACCCATAGGTCCTAACCCCCCACCTCCATCAACAACTGCCAGCACTAACGTGGCGCTAAGCTAGCCGCAAAACAGAGGGGTCTCACCCTTCTCCCCACCCTGCCAAGGCAGATGACCCTCGGGGAAACACTGCATGCGGGGTGGTGAGTTGTTGTGGGTAACCAGGAAAACCTGGAGTGGAGTTTTAGTGGTTTGGGTATTCTATTAATAAAGTGGAATGGATTCCATGGAATGGAAGGGAGTTTTTTTATTTCCATGTTTGCCTTTGTGCTTGCTCAGGATGGGAGACAGCAACAAAATGAAGACGCAACACTATCTGCTTCCGTCCTTAGATTGAAAACTTTTCAAATCGGCATATCTAATGTACCGGTATATGAATGTTTCTGTTCAGTGACCTGAGATAACTTCTGTTGTGACTTGGTGTTATATAATTAAGCTGAACTGAATTGATTCGCTCACGAAGAAATAGAAACAGCACTGGATAAACTAATATTTCATGGTAAATGTGTGTGTGTGTGTTGGGGGGGGTGTTTCCGAAATAATATATTTAAAATGTGGAGGGGACACTAGGGGTGCAGGAAAAAAAATCGATTTTTAAAAGAATCTAGATTCTTAGTCCTGGCGATTCAGAATCGATTCTAAAAGCCCCAAAATCGATTTTTTTTTCTTTCTTTTTTTACATTAAAACCCACAAGATAAAGAAAATAAAACCATATCTCATAGTATATGAAAGAATACATAAAAAGAAAGGTGTCAGAAAGAAGAAGAAATCTGACCTGAACCAGTGACCTCCAGCATAGGTGTAGCCACGATTTCATGAGGGGCGGTTCGTTTAAAGGAAACGTGGACCTGAAAAAAGCAACACGCCTCAGTGGTTCACTGGAAGCCCGTCGGGTTGCCACTCGAAGCTTTATCTCGCCTCGGGTTTGATTCTCACTTGGTTTAACTTATTTTACGTTTGTCTTTTATTGGATGAAAAAAAAGGAGTTTGTGTTATGCCTGTGGTTAACACAAACTCCTTTTTTTTTTTATCCAATAAAAGACAAACGTAAAATAAGTTCAACCAGGTGAGGATCAAACCCAAGTTGAGATAAAGTTTGGAGTGGAAAACAGACGGGCTTCCATTGAACCACCGAGGCGTGTTAACCGTTTCGACATTAGCGGCGTCTCCATACCTTCTCTTTCCAACTCTCTTAACAGAACTTGTGTTGTGCGGGAGTTGTATGCGGGACTTATAGGCAAAGTGGGCAGTTCGTTCGAACCCCCCCCGAACCCCCACTCCCTACGCGTGTGCCTCCAGGACCCGATAAGGATAAAGCGGGTAAAGATGATGGATAGATGGCTTTTGTTGAAAAGATTTACCAAACAAATCTTTTAAACAAAATCCATCCATACACATTTGAAACATGGATGAATGCAATATGATTTTGAAGTCCATTTTATTTTGAGTTAAATGTTTATGCAATACAGTAGGCTGAAATCTTTGTTTACGTTTGTATTTTGAATTATTTGTGATGGACTGGAGACATGTCCAGGGTGTCCCCTGCCTCTCGCACAGTGACTGCTGGATATAGGCACCAGTGACCTCCAGGACCCGATTAAAGCTGCTGCATTCTATTCATATACCCATCTGCTCACAATTCAGGCTGCTGTATTTATACTGTATTATTTGACATTATTAATGTTTGCTACAAGCATACATTATTGTTTTAAATAAATGTTTTATTTGTTTACATTATTGTTTAATCTTTTCATGATTTCAATTGAAAATCGTTTTAGAATCGAAAATCGATTTTTAATTGAATCTGTGCATCAAAAATCGGAATTGAATCGATTCTCCAGACACAGAGATTCGCACCCCTAGGGGGCACGTCCCCTTCACATAATTGTTGAGACGCTGATGAAACACGAGAAAACTCAGTCCTGTTTGGAGCAGTGCAGCTCAGATGAATGTCCCTGTAGAAACATCATTCAGTTTTCATGAGTTGCAGAAAGTTGGACTTTATGTGCCTGAACTGGCATTTTGATATTCTTTATGGGGTTTACTTGATTGCAGTTTGTTGTATGATTTTTATGTTTTGTTTTCGCAGAACGTTGAACTGAGTTGTTCAGCTATCGAACGGTCTACAATGTAATTTTTGGAACAAATTCTACTTCAATATGTGAGCATTTCTGTCTTCGTTCACCCAGTGTGTGTCTCACTGTTGATGGTTCTCCCCGAAATCCCTCCAGAATACAGAAAGAACGCCTGAGCCTTTATAGATCCAGTTGTATTTTAGACCAAACACTGTAGAAAGATGAAAACTCACATGTGATCGTCAGAGCCTTCTGCTGCTCATCCTTCAAGGATTTTAAAGATCCGACTCACAGATAGCGTTCGTCTACACTTGTATTTTCCTGCTTTTTATTTTCCAGTATTTCTATTTTAATCTAACTACTTCAGCTCAGTTGGGTGGTGGGTGCAATAACTTTTGATTTTTGTAACTTAAATATATAAATATTTTACTTCATTTACAAATATTTTGGCCACAGATGAACATATGATTCCTTCAAAAACATTCTCTTTGAAATTTGCTTCAGCTACTTGCTCTATTTTTGTCTTCTTTAGCTACTTTCAGGTTTTAGCAACTGCTCTGTCACTTCTAACTATAGCCTTTTGTTTGTTTGTTGATATTTTAGCTAACATCTTGCACATTTTAGCATTTAGCTAGTTATTTTAGCTTTGTGCTAGCACTTTGATAGGGTTCTGCTTCTTTTAGCCTTCATATAGCATTTAGTTCATTTCACATTTTAGATAGCATTCTGATTATTTTAGCTAGCATAATTGTTATTTTAGCTTTTATTTAGCTTATTTTAGTCTTTTTTTTTTCAACCTTTATTGATGCAGGTTAGTCCCAATGAGCCTCAGGGACTCATTTACAAGAGAGACCTGTTTTTAACAAAGAGTGATGACAACAGTAGACAATCATAAAAGAAAGTATACTAATTGCGAAGAACAAATGAAAGAAAATGGTATTAAAAAACAAAAACAAAAAAAACAAAAAACTACATTGTAAAGCGACGTAGAAAACTGTAAACAGGAACATGTCTGCATCGGTTTTTGCCAGAAACTTGAGATGTTTAAAGCCACTTAGAAAGGTCAAGGTTGAGAGCTTCAGATCTTTTTGCAAGATATTCTAGGAAACAGGAGCGGAGTAGGAGAAGACCCTTTTGCCAAGTTCAGTTCTCACTGACGGAACACTGCAGGTAATCATGTCCTTGAGAGCGCACGCTGTAGCTGCACTCACGCAGAGACATGTAAGGCAGCAGACCAAGAAGTGATTTAAAGATGAAAATGTGCAAGTGGGAGAGTCTGCATCAACTTAATGATGTCCAGTTAACCAGTGAATACAGGGTGCAGTGGTGGGTATGATAATCACAGCCAGTTATGAATCTTAGCGCACCATGAGAGACAGCATCCAACATCTGTAAGGTGCTTGTAGGGGCGTTCATTTAAATAATGTCACCGTAGTCACAGTTGCTCACAGTTACAAGGTGTTTCCTAGCATTCAGAGTTAGACAGGATCTATTTCTGAAAAAGAAACTCAATCTAACATTCAGTTTCCTTACTTGGTTTTCCACGTGGAGCTTAAAAGAGAGATGCGAATCGACCAAGATACCCAAATATTTGTAGGAGTGAACAAACTCAATAGGGACACCATTCGAGGATAACATCAAAGGAAGAACTGCTGGGACTGACTTCCTGTTTGAAAACAGCATCACTTTGGTTTTATCAGCATTTAGGACAAGTTTGAGATGGAACAAATTTGACTGGATGATGTCAAAAGCGGATTGCAAAAGCTGGAAAACCTTAGCAACTGTTTTAACTTGACAATAAACAACTGTGTCATCAGCATAGAAATGTAAGGATGCATCAGGGATGCTGACCTACATTACCTATGTAGATTGTGAAGAGGTAGGGTCCCAAGACTGAGCCTTGTGGTACACCACTGTTAACCATTAAATAAATGGAAGAAGTACGATTATGTTGAACACATTGCCTCCAATCTGAGAGATAGTTAGTGAACTAATCCATGGTGTGAACTGAGAAACCAGTTTCTGAGAGCTTATGACACAAGATGTTATGATCCACAGTGTCAAAAGCTTTAGACAGGTCTAAACAAAGTGCAGCACAATAATTCTTAGTGTCCATTAGTTCAGCGACATCATTAAAAACTTTCAGCGAAGCAGCTGTGTTGTTTGCTAAAACCAGATTGATGGGGAGGTAAGATGTAGCATCTGGCCTGTTTTAGCATTTAGTTTGTATTTGATTGCTAAGATTTTTTAAGCTACCTTCACAAACAACATGCAGCCCTCGGCTCTAACGTCGCATTTTCATGGAAAATGTACTGTAATTATTATTACTTTTTTTTATGTTTTCAGTCCGTTTCATTTTGTCGCTCATCAACTTGGCAGCCAGGGAGTGAGAGACACAGTGGTTACCATGGTAACCAATGTGAGCCGCTGGCAGCAGCTTCAACATTTCTCTTGACCTTGTTTCTCTCAGCGCTCCTCATACACGTCGGCCTTTTGGGCAGCAGCTGCGTTAGCGCCTTTAAGCGTTTCTTCAGAAATCTTCTGGTTTTCTCATTATTGTGTGAAAGACGTGAAAATGTTTGGCGAGTTTTCTTCCTCCTCACACCGACACCAACACAACATGACGTCCTTTTGTCTCTGAGCTCACAGCGGTTAAACAACGAGAGTCTTGTGAGCTCGAGCTTGAACTCGGAAGCATTTGAAACATGGTGAGGAGGATCTCAGACAGATGTTGGCCACAGATATCTCCTGTGGAGCTGATGACAAAACACGGGCCATGCTCCCATCCTTGAAGTCGTCCCCTACGGTGTGTGTGTGTGTGTGTGTGTGTGTGTGTGTGTGTGTGTGTGTGTGTGTGTGTGTGTGTGCGTTTCGCACCGACACCCTGATACGAGCTGTGCGTTTGCCTCGGGGTGTATTGTAGCAGTGCATCTGCCACAGAGATGCTGTTGCTATAGCAATACCATCCACCAACTCTGGTCGGAATAACATTTTCCAACGAAGAGGAGAATAAAAAATAAAAAAAACTATTAAAAAATGAATAAAGGACAGAGTGGACTCGAGTGTTCGGTGTGCACAGATGAACGACTTCTCTCCCCTTTGTTAAATCAGTTCACATCAAGCACAGATTTTCATCTGTTTAGCTCAACGTAAAGCTGCTTTTTGACACCAAGCAACTTGATTTTTGTTCGTTTTCACTGATGAAAAGTGACTGGGATGATATTGTTATCGCCTGTGTATGTGATTGGGTCTGTTAGCAAAATATCTGATGAACCACTGGACACATTCGAATAAAATTTGCATGAAAGAACTCACTGGATGAATATCTACAACTCTTTTACGTTTGGGGTCAACCTGATTTAAGATGGCCGCCACAGCTAATCAAACTTGGCAAACACAAAATTGGCTACAACACAGTCAGCCCTGCAGATGTTGAGCTAAAATTTGTTGTGTTAGTTGTTGAGATTGATCTCCAATATAAGCATTAATAATTAGTGTAAAATTTACGTTTAAAACTTTGGCACACAAAGCAGCAGAAAATATGCATCGATTTAAGACATCTACTTTTAACAGTTTTCAACCTTCAAACGATAAAGGGTTGTACCGTAATTAAAAACCTTTAAAAACACGTTAAAGCCTCAATTAAAATGTTCCTTCTGTAATCAACTTTTCATTTATTTTAAAGCTTTTGAGAGAGAGAATTAAATTATTTGAAAGCAATTGCGGTTGTTTGTGTATGATTGAAGAAGTGGCTGTTTCGTTTATTTTTTTGGAAAGTAAAGTTTAAAAGGTTGCGATACAGAAGTGTTTATCCTCTGAAATATGAAAACGGAAACTTAAATATATACATCTGTTTTATTGTTTATCGAATTCCGTGTAAGCTATGAAATCATCTTTGATGATTTTAAATAAAGTGTGTGGATGATGAAACTCAGAGTTTTCTCACCTTTTAACCTTCATGTAGTTCTCGGAGACGACAGGTCGGCACTCAGCCCTCTGCACCACCGTCCCCTCCAGGCTGATCTCACCTACAACAAACACAGTGACTCAGCTGCTGCATCATGATCACACACACACACATGCTTTGTTTGCTTGTTGCACACTATGAAAAGTGGACAATCATATACTGTATTTTCCAGAATATAAGTTGCATTTTTTTCATAGATTTGCCAGTTCTGTGACTTAGATGCCAAAGTGACTTACTGTACCGTACTGTTTCCGCCTGAAAGGGCGCTCCGTTATATAGATTGCTTTGTCCAATTATTGGGTAAAAATTGGAAAAATCCATAAACAGATTGGACCTTTATTTAGGTTACATTATGCGTCACCGCTACGCGACGCGTCAGCGCCTCATTTGCCCTGCTGAAAATGGCGGCCACAGAAGCGAGGGAGCACGGAAGGACTTTACAAGATTAACACGGTAAAAACAATTATTTGTTTGCTGAAAAAAAATTATTTCTTAGCTGACATTATAGCACAAGGGTTCCTGAGCTTAACCGTTCCTTAAAGGTGCTATGTGTAACTTTCTGTAGAGTGCAGAACTTAGAAAAATTTTCAACAGGCAAAGCATTCTGATCCCTCCCCCTCAGAGCCATATATGGCTCTGAGGGGGAGGCTCTGCTGAGATTCAAATTCAAGCTCTGTTTTTATTGGCTGATTCAAATTCAAGCTCTGTTTTTAATTGGCTGGTTACAAACTCTGTTTTTATTGGCTGTCATTGTCCTGGTCACTCTGTGTTTTTAGTGTTTTTATAAATGCTGATAGAGAAGCAAGGGGACTATAGTTTTTTTCAGAGATTACTTTGTCTAACATCAGTTTGTCAGTAGATAGTGACAGAGTGAAGAAATATGTTAAAAATATATTGTTTGAAAAGTTACAGACTACATTACAATCTTACATACCCCAGCTTTAATAAATTCATGAAATGGTCAAATCTGCTGGATTTAAATTGTTTCGCTTTGACTTCTTCCAAACCATCGGGTGCGCTGCGAAAATAAATGATGAATAAATCGAATTTTAGCTCAAATGTCTCATACAGGTCACAGTTTGTAATTGACCACCAAGTAATTATGTTCTGTAAGCCTCATAAAAATCTGTCCTGTAGATCATGAGTTATTTATCTAAACAATATCCTTTTACGGTAGCTAACTGCTAACAACAAAGAACTATGCTAAAAGATCTTTTTTTTTTAGCTCTAAACATCTCCTGCAGCTAATAGTTTGTAAATGACCACCAAGTAATTACGTTCTATAAGTCTCATAAATATCTGTCATGTAGTTCATGAGTTATTTAGATAAATAGTACCGGTAACTGTTTTTGCTAACAAACACTGAGCTAACAGTACTGTAGTTACCTCCAGAGCAGGAGGTCGGGCTGCAACAGAGTCAGTCCGACCAGAGGAGTCTGCCTTCGGACACATGAGGTGGGACCGGTCGGTGTACTCTAGCGGACAAAAGTGGTACTGCACCGTTTTTTGCCAAAATGAAAAACTGTCATATCTGAGCCAAAAAATTGGTCTAAAAATATAAAGAAAAATCCATAAACAGGTCTCACCTCTCTATAGATCGCAGGGCATGCAAATTAGGCAAAAAACTGCGACCTATAGTCCGGAATTTGACTTTTTTGACTTTGACTTTTTTCCATATTCATGACACAATTTCTGACTGCCACTTTAAATGTTCATTCATACTGACATGAACCAGAGTAAACATTACCATTTGAAACCGCTAGAGGCGCCAGAGGGCCCTCTAGGCTTTTGACAACTACCGGTAAGCGTATACGGTATGTTGTTCCTGTACCGCTACCCGCGCCGCGCCGTCTAACATTGACCATTAAAGTGCATTTACTAAGGAAAACATTAAACTGAGACACACCTTTGCTATAAAGTCGAGCAAACAAACAATTGTTTTTAAGTGTTAATCTTGTTGATGTCGAAGAACTACAACAGCGAGTCCTCTTGTGCATGCTCCAATCGATTTTTTGCACGACACCGGCCCACGTTTCCCGGGGGTCAGAGGTGACGCATAATAAACGTGACTTATACTCCAAAGCAACTTATGTATGTTTTTTTTTTCCTCTTCATTATTATTATTTTTTTTTTTGACTGATGTGACATACGCTGGAAAATATGGTAGTTGCCTGCATGGTTCCCTGTATCTGTTAGCAAAATATCTTATAAACAACTGGACGGACTTGAGTGAAGTAACCTAATCCTAGCACTAATAGATTGTACAAAATCTTTATTTAAAATTTTACAAGTCAGCAGTAGATAAGCATCATCATGAGTTTATACTCATATTTACTCGCAGCTTTTTAGAGATCATTCTTTTACATCCAGGCTCATTTAAGAAGGGAAAAAAAACTGCCAGAGAAGCAAATATTTTATCCTTTTTAATACAGTATATATTTTTTTAAGGGACAATGCATCATACATGTCTTCAAACAGGCAACCAGTGAAGGCTTATTAATGTGAACACATCAAACTGGACAGTTAAAAGAAATCCCACCATAACACCTCATTTCCACACAAGTTTGAACGTTGTGGGGAAAAAACATCTACAATGAAAGAATGATCAAATTATGACATAACTAAAGTCTCACCTTGTTAAAAACAAGTACTGTACGGTACTGTTTAATTGTCACTTTATAAAGGTTTAATTAATGCTTTATGTTCAGGTAATTCATTAACACTTTATAAAGCATGAACAATCCTTTATAAAACGGTTATAAAACTGAAGTAAGCTCAGTATTTGATCAATCTAACATATTTTTTATAATTTCTTCATGACTTAGATTTTAAATATCAGGTTGTCACTTAACATTCGTATATACAAAATGTGTTTTGCAGCATGAAAAGAAATTAAGTTGAAAAATAAGCTGCATTTACAAACTCATGAATAGACTATTTTTACAGCATGAATTAATCCTTTGTGAAGGGGCCCTCAGGGAGTTGTATGTATAAATGTTATGACAGAAAAGGATATAAAACAGGACAAACAAGGACAGAGGGTGGATTATTTGTGTTTAATTTAAAGCTGCACATGGTTTTCAGTTTTAGAAATGACAGCAAAGCAATCTGTTGTTTCATGACAAAAAATAAAATTTAGGTTTTTCTCTTGAACTAACTCAAAATGTCCAAATGAGCTCCATTCTCTGACACTTAGTGACATTTGCAAACCACAGCTGAAAAATAAACACTTTTCAAGCCGTGCTTTTGTAACGTGCTTTAGCTGATTATTCAACCCACAAGGTTTTTTTTATTTATTATTTTATTCCTGAACCTTTTGATACCTCTTCTGATCCTCTTCAATCATCATTGTGGCCATTTTCATTTTCTCTTTTCGAATCGAATGTCCAGGAACTGGTGGAGTCCAGTTGGTGAGCGTTGGCGTTCTGTTTGGCAGGAGCTCAGTCTTTCTTGCATTGTTGTATGATCTGGCATCGCTTGGATCTGGACCCATGAAGCCCCTCTAACATTTCAGATCCATCATGTCAGAGAAAGTGACAGGGATGCTAAAAGGGCAAACAGATGACAGGAGGCTGAACCAGCACCACAGGGGAGACAAACTGCCTGTTTAATTTATTTTACCGCTCTGATCTTCATCCTCCTCTTCACCCTTGATTCCCTTGGCTCTTTACTTCTTTTGTTTTGGACCCTCCCTGTTAAAAACATGTGGGAGGGAAAGCAAAGATCCAGTGAGCCAAGACCCCTCGCCTGGATAATGGCAGAAGCCCAGCCGGACCAGCTCTGAGGCCTTGTTTGTTGCCTGGATGAGGTGCTGTTTGGTCCAAAATACAACAAGAACCAGTATCACCACTGCCTGGGCACTTCTTCAGATGTACTCCCACATGTCGACATGGAGTAAAATAAATATCTGGGCACCTAAAACTGTCAACACATACCGGTACACTGGCTGATGGTTTCCACTACTGCGGGGAGAGAGCAAAAATATCACCTTGTTAACCCAACAAGGTTGAGTCAGGTCCTCTGGACGGATTCTTCTTGTTGAAGCATTTAAAAAAACTCAGACTTATAAATAGATATTCTCGGTGGATCAATCAGTTTGCTGGTGCCAGCTAAAACTAGCTGTTCATGTGTAAAAGGAGGACCACCAACCTAACAATTGATCGTTAGTGCCCTGATGGTTGCTTGCTATTCACAAGGGGCTGAATGATTGTTGCAATGACAGAACTGTAAGAGGGTGGAAGTTGAACACGGAGGCCTCTATCCCCGTTGAACGATGGATAGTTCTCTTTACAAATATGGTTTCCTTTACTCTCAAACCATCGTTCCTCTCTATCGAGGATGTGAACAGCTTCATCTTTGAACGAGTGACTGCTGGTCTGCAGATGAGTGTAGACCGCAGAGTCCTGGCCTGATGATGTTGATCTTCTGTGCTGGTCCATCCTTTTGGCCAGAGGCTGTTTGATTTCCCTGATGTAAGACCAATCACCCTCCTGACACTGAACAACATACACAATATGCCGGGGGACTGGATCTTTGGGATGAACCAGTCTTTGCCATAATGATTTGGGGGTTTAAAAGCCACTGGGACATTGTGTTTAGAAAATAAACGTCTCAGTTTCTCTGAAACTCCTGCAACATATGGAATGGCCACTGGTCTGGGTCTGGGTTCCTTCTTTTCACCTGATGGCTGGCTGGAGTCCTGTTTGGGTTTCTTCTCTGTTTTCAGGAAGGCCCAGTTAGGATATCCACATTTCTCTAGAGCCTGTTTTGTGTGTGATTTCTCTTTCTGTCTGGCTCCTGAGTTAGTGGGGACGCTGTCTGCTCTGTGATACAGAGTCCTGATGACTCCTAACTTGTGCTCCAGCAGTGGGTTCGGATGTTGTCAGTCCATAGAATGGGCATTATCAACTGTTATCATCCCCATTCGTAGCAGAGAATAGGTAACCTACTACCTACTAGCATGTTTAACATAACGTTATCAGCGTTATAATCGCTGTGAGTAGGCAGCGTGTTTCCGTCAAGCCGGAAGTGTAGCGTTTTTGTTTTTTTGAGCTTATGTGACAGTTTTCCTCAACCTAACCTTAAACCTGACCCAGTTACCCTTGTGCCTAAACCTAACCAAGACCCTAAACCTAACCCAAGACACTTTACTCGAAAGTTTAACACTTTGCTAAAGACGGAGCCTGCTGTCATCGTTTGTAACAGTGACAACGTACCTTTAAACCTACTACGGTAGTAGGTGTAGGGGCATGCTGAGCGATAGGAATGCGGGTGATAATAAATGATAGGGGCCATTTAATGGACTGATAACATCCAAAGCGGGTGGCCCCAGAGGGTGATGGGAGTCAAACTGTAAATACTGGTCTGTGTGGGTGGGTTTGTGGTCCACCTCAGTTTGCAAATCTCTTCCATCAGAAACTGAGACCTCACAGTCCATGAAAGCCAACCTGCCATCTTTTACATCTTCTTGTATGAACTTGATATATTTATCCACAGAGTTGATGTAATCAGTGAAATGTTGGACATCCTGAGATTTAATTTGAACCCAGGTGTCATCAACATACCTGAACCAATGACTTGGTGGTCTCCCTGAAAAGGATGCCTCTATTTATTTAACTTAACTTGGGTTCAGTTGACATTATACATACAGTATTGTTTAAAACTCAGTAGAGGGTCATGCAAAGAAAAATAATTTGTTGCAAATCAAGGTGACTTTTCTTAAGTTTGTCAAAACCAGTGGTGATGAGGCTGCGCTTGGCTTGTTGTTTCTGTGAATCCCACTTATTTCAAGGATAACTCAATAGTGCATGCATTCTGTGTTGGTGAGTAAAAGCAGGCGCAGTGGCCTCGGTCTCCATAGCAACCACGGCATCACCACCTGACATTACGCGACACAAAAACATTCGGTCGGCTTCCTGTGAGAGTCTCCGAATGCGATGAACGCTCCGCGGTAGACGCCGCTGATCTTACTAATGCTCATCTTCGCCTTTTCTATACAAATGGATGCAATTATGTGCAATTATTGGCTGGTGAGTGTCAGAGCCCATAGTAAAAAAAAAACAAAAAAAAAACACTCAACACCTTTTGCCTAAAACCCCAGACAGGGCCAAGGACAAGAGAATGCAAAGGTTTGCTTCTCTCACCCCCCACCCCACCCCCGTTTCTTCATTCCAAAGCTCAGATGGACACGTAATGTAAGAAAAAGACTCGTTCCAACCAAACGTTGACGAATGAACGACAGCAAAGAACGACAGCAGCCAAGTGTAGCTCAAGGCTTCTGTGCGTGGGAGGAACACTTGAGACGAACAGTAGATTGGCTTCAATAAGAAACTCCCGCATTTCCTTCACTGTTGTGGTCACCACCTTTAACAGACTCTCAATTTCCTAATTCTCCCACACACTTCATCCTTCAGACTCCATTACTCCCTTAAAGTTGTAGAAATTCACTTCATCTCTGTGAGATACCACAAACTCCACCAGTACAAGTCGCTCATTGTGCCACCAGTGTCCTCCTGGTCTTTACTGCCTCCTGTTTCATACCTTTGTTAATATTTTAAACATGTGCAGGTGAAGGAAGGATTCAAAGTGAATATACAATTTTCCTTTGTGGACAGAAAGAAACCTCTTGACCTCCTGCTGCCCTTGGGTCAAAACGACCCATAAGGTCTCGATCTATTCTAGACACTGAGACCTCATAATTAAAGTAATTACCGGTAAAGCCAATTGAATCTCCCTTTTCCCCTCTTATTGGCAGTTATTTTTGTGTTTAAGTTAGAATATATATTTAATAAACTACCACAACCTGCATGCATTACCTCATGATGTTCAAACCAATACCTCCTCTTCAATGCCAAAGAATCAAGTGCCTTAAATTAGTGTGGGGTTTGATGTCCTTTACATGCACTTCTCTTTTGATTATAGCTGTAATCACTTTCCCCCCTACATTGTTGTGTAACGCTGAAAACACAAGCGCCTCTTTGCCTCTTCATCGTGCCAAATTATGAAACGGAGGTCTGAATTTAACAAATCAACACCGCATCACCGGCTGCAATCCTTACCTGGGAGCGATAAAATGGAGTCATTTGAGGCCTACATGATGCCCGGCGTGTGACACCGGCATTTTTCAGGTGATGACATTGGATCTATGGAAGGATTACGAGTTCACACAAAACACAAAGCTTCAGGCAAAGGTCAGCCAAAAGCATCTCAAGTTGGCTGCAGCATTAACAGATTGTACTGCAGCTTAAAGGTCAAATGTGGAGAAAATTGCACAATTATCGAGCAAAACTAGAGGATGTTCCACCTTAACTGCAATTAAAGTCCTGTTTTTTGTGGAATGCATCTCTCCACCATGGGGCTGCAGCAAAAAAAACTAGAAGACTTCAAAACAGTCGCCGTGACTGTCGGAGGCTTGATGTCCAGCTCTGAGAGCAGGTGAGGCGAGGCGAAGTGGGAGAAAAGCTCCATTGTGTCGCTGCAGCCTCGGGTCACGCTGCCCGAGCTGGACTCTGTGGAAACACGATGGTACAGCAGCTGCTCATCAGGCATCTGAGGCAGAAAATAAAAGCTCACAGGAAAACTTTTCTCTGCTTTCAAGGCAGAAAATGATGAGTTTTTAAAACTCTTAAACAAAAATATCAATTGTAAACTAAAACTAAATGTGTAATATCAGTATCATGCTCAATGCGTAATATTTGACTTTTACACAAGAAAATACAGTTCATGCATTTTGGTCACGAGAAACTTGCGGTGACATTACCACTTTAGGTCTGTCCATATGTGGTTCCCTCCTGTTCTCTGGCTTCAGTTTGTTTGCGTGTTACATTAGAGCTGTCATTTCCGGCCCGGCCCGACCCGGGCCATAAGAATGTGCTCAATGTGCGCGCCGGTGTCGAGCATTTGATTGCGTCAGCAGAAATGCACGGCTGATGAGCCAGTTATATGGCAACATGGCTTGCCATACTATCACAGTCGCATGGCCATTTTTTGACCATGCATTGACCGGAAATGGACGTTCAGCCGCTGCACTCAGCGGATGCGCGCGGCTGATGACCCAAACAGGTGAGATCCCAAAATATCCTGCAGACATGTCAGATCAGGATCCATGTCTGAATAATGCAGAATGCAGGCAGAAGCAGGGATGTAATGTGTTTTTATACACTCCCTCAGCTCTGATCTTCTGTCCCTTTTATTCAGCCGCATGTCCGGTGAACATTAATAACTATTTAAGCAGTCAATGCTTAATTAAAAATGTCAGGCTTTTTTGGGGGGTTCAAACCTGTAATTACTGTTAATTTGTCGGGTTGGGTGGGATTCGGAAACGATGGCTACGGGCTGGGGTCGAGTCGGATCGGATATTTTGGGGCCCAAATGCAACGCTATGTTACATACCGGTACATGTTTCATTCATCCACATACCATTTATGCTACTAATGTTTTTCTTTCACCAGTATCACGACAATTTGCTTTGACTCAGTTCTTAAGTGGTTTTCCATAAGCATGCCTGTCGACAGGCTGCTTGTAGGGTTTCTGCTTTTTTGGCATTGGCGGATTCGTATGTTATCGGCTATTGAAGAAGACGGCAGCAATTTCGGCCATGGCAAAACTGCAGAGTCTGTGTGAAGGTTTGGTTCATGCTCCGCATACTTAAAATCAGCTTGTTTACAAGTTAAACCAAGCTTTGTGAGAATCGCAGGCCACCAGCGACTTCTTGGACTTGCCAGCCTGTTGGGGATGACTTTGGATGCAGCTCATAAGCATGGACCAGTGGAATGCCCACAAATCTGTCCATTTTGGAATGAAAGTACCGGCAGGACTCAAGGCTGACAAGAAAAAAACAGTCGACCTGAAAGAAAATCAACAATTCAGGCTTATCTGAATCAGACTCCCACGTTTGGCCTTGAAGCAGGCAGACTTATCAGACTTCTTTTGAGATATGTGAAAACTAAGGAAAAACTTTTGCAAAACTACCCCCCCTCCCGAGAATTTCTGTGAATGCTTATCAGCGCTGCACTGGCCGACACAGACCTCTTATCAGGACTATGGACTATCTAGAAGTGTTTCATGGACAAATCTCACCGTCTTGTAATCAAATGCATATGTAATGTGTTTATAAATGTACTTGCTGTTTTTTGATGTCTTTATCAGGACACGATTTAATACAAGATGTGAAGATATCTTTTTTTGTAATACCACTATTGTGTCCTCATGACCATTTCCCCCTTTCTATTTAAAAAGGATAAGGGGCCGCACTCTCAGGAGCAGCATCAACGTGCACTCCGCCCATCTTTTGGACGACTGTTTGGACATAATCTCACTGTATTTCAGTACAATGATAATAAAGCTGATTCTGAACTTGCCATCTTGTGTTGTCTCTGTTTTTATTAGTTTTTGATCCAGAGTGTAACAGTGGGACATTGTAGTGAGACTGTCACAAACATGAGAATAGCTCCATCAGATTTACAGACATTGAGCTAAAGTTTGATGTGGTCGTAACTGAGAATCATCCTCAACACATACTCCAGGAGGCAACACATCTGCACGGTGTCATTCACTTCTTGGAACATCCATTTTGTGGCATTTATTCACATTTTTATTTCTGCTTTCATTTATGGTAAATGGTAAATGGAGCTTATTTATATAGCGCTTTCCAGCCCCCTGTGAGGGACCCCAAAGCGCTTTACAATACCAACCATCCACCCATTCATACACACATTCATACACCGGTAGCGGCGACTGCCATGCAAGGCGCCTTCCAGTCCTACCGGGAGCAACTCGGGGTTAAGTGTCTTGCCCAGGGACACAACGACATGGTGTGAGTAACCGGGATTCGAACCTCCAACCTTTCGATCGGGGGACGACTGCCATTACCACTACACCACGGCCGCCCACTAAACTGAACTTTTTTTTCTACATGCAATCAATTCTGTTTGTCTCTCATGTTTGCAGAAATCTTCCACCCTCCAGAAGGAAATTAGTTTCAACTCCGACGACGTTTCTTACAAATGGATCCTGTTTTTAACTTATTTTTTCACCTACTCTCGTTTAATTTTTGATTGACCTCAGCGGGAACTGCTTCTTTGTGCCAAACAGGTCTATTCAAACGCATTTTCACAATTCAGATGCACAAAAACAACTGACATAGAGACAGAATGACTGCGAGGTGAAAAGACTCCATGCCTACAGCTGAAACGCAGATTCTTTCATGCATTCGCATGAGTACCGTACATTTTATTCACAAGTTTTTTAAGTACGGTACTCCGAACTTGCATTAAATAAGAGAATGACTGAAATTTAAGAGTTTGCATTCTTTAAAAGAACGCTTCGACCAATTTGCCAGATTTTTAGGCAAAAATCATTTCATGTTCAGAAAAGATGGCGTAGCTATTTTCAGGCAAAGGTACTGTATATGGCAAGATGTCATACTCAAAGTATGTGTGAATGACTCTCAGCTACACCTAATTTTAGGTCAATATCTACACATTTGTCAGAGTTATTGCCAAATATTGACTAACACTGAATAGCTTTGGCAGCCATTAGAATTAAGACGTGTCATATTAGGAGGAAAAAGTGGAGCACTTTATTATTACACTCTGATTAGGAGACTAATTATTTTCTGATTCACAAACTACACAAAGAAAACAGCAGCGTAATTAAAAATAAATCTGAGAAACGGGAGTAAATAGGTCAATAAAAAAGCAATTTAGGACACAAAGTAATTGCGTTTCTTAAAGCGTAGAAGTGAAGACTGCTGCAGAACGGAGAGGCGAATGGGAGGGTGAGGAGGGCAGAAATCCACCCACTCGCTCTAGTCTCTTAGCTCCATCTGCTTCAGAGCCCTCTCCTCAAAGCTCTGACCTCCCTAATGTTAAAACAACAAACAGCTCGCCGCCCACCTCCGTCCACCACCGCCATCTCCAACTCTCAGTCCTCATTCACGCTCCTTCCGTCCAAAGAGCAGAACATGCAAATCAGATGAAGACCTTCATCAGCACCCAACACTGACACAATGATCCTGAGCATACAAAGAACACGTTGTCACCAACGGCACTTTGTTTTTACAAGTTCTCTAGTGTTAAGCTCCATTCAGCATCTACAACAAGCTGATTTTTATTTGAAACAGCGGATCAAACCCATTCCGTGATGGATGATTGTTGGTGAGCCTCAGGCTGGTCTTTGTGACCCCCGCTCTCCTTTGGATGTTTGTAATGTTCCTTTACAAAAAACACAGTTTAACAGATCTGAAGTAGTCCTGGCTAGAAAAATCTATTTACAAACAGAATATAGGTGAAAAAAAAAAATTCTAAAATGTAAAAAGGACTAAAAAGAAAAACGGTTACATAGCCAGCTGTTGTAGGTGGAGATGGAAGGATCAATGTTTCCAAATACACAAAATTTTATATTGATTCAGCCTTTTTAATAAAAATGGCTCTTTAGCAGCTGCAAAATAATATATTTTTAAATGGTGTCCAGAATGAAAAAAAATTTTTTTGTAGCAATAAGGAGAGAGATGGGGGAAGAAGGGTGACACTTTCTCCAGCCCCTTCACTACATTTGTTTTATTTATTTAGCTCTCATTAAAGTGGGGCACCAGCTGGTCAGTTTACTGACCAACAACAACTTATTCACCCTTTAATGATCAGAATCAGTCACTGAAATAGAATCGGTTTATTACAGGGAGTTGTATATCATAACACATGAATATTCAGCTGAATGAAGAAACCAAAGTTGTCTTTGAAGTTTTATTACAACAATAATTAAACTAAAATCAACAACAATAATAAACAAACAATAACAATGAATCAATCAAGGCTTAAATCTCTTATCCAAGGCAAAGTTGACTCTTTGAGCAGGAATTATTTCAGTTTTATATGCGCATGAATTTAGACAAAGTTTGGCTATTTTAACAAATATGTAGTGGTCCAGACCTTGGTCTCTGAGACTGTAATGGACACACCTTATCACCGAGTCCCTCAGTGAAGTACTTTTTCTCTGAGAGCCTGCAGTGAAAAAAACTGAACACTGATTTATTTTATTAGTTTAAATTAAAGCACAGGAGACTCTTTATTCTTTGATTTTGGTCTAATTCAAATGTAATCAAAACATAACCTTGTGTTATTCATATGAGCAGTGTTGTACTATACAATATGTTTTATGATCATATATGTTTAATGCTGGTTTATTCTGCACTACGATGGTGCTCAAACTGTTAAACTGTGTTTAAGTTGAAGGTCTATGTCAGAGTGGCCTGTTAGTTTTGTTTAGAAATGGACAAACAGCTTAATCAAGTCGTAGACATAAGCGTTGGTTCTGTCTCCTCACTTTCTCTAAACAATTCCCTCTCTGTTCTTCTAAACTGACCTTCACTGCCTGACTGAAGATAATGTCAAGTGAACTCTTTGACGTGACTCTAACTCCCTTCCACTGGTCCACGAACCAATCAGGAGACTGAGGATCTGATGTCAACACTTTTAGTAAAAAGCGTTCACTTCCTTGAACGCTCAGTCTGATTGGGGAGTAATGGTGTGGTCACACCGAACAGCTTTTCAACCTCCAAAAAGCTCGTCACGCACGCAAGTGGACGCACTTGGTGTCGGGACCTACTTGGACCAGAAAGCCAGAACGCGAAACTGCTGTGGGGTGTGTGGGAGGAGCTTATCGGTATACAGAGTCCTGCGCACAGAGTCCTGCGCACTCCGCCAGGCGAGGAGCTTTTTATTTCCGTCTCTGTGGAGCAGACTTGACTGGTCGTGAAGGACTTGTCGCGAACACACAGCTACAATGAGTTTCTCTTCCATAGTACACGACCTCGCGGGTCTTTTCTGTGTCCCACAAACAATACGTCACATAGTGCGCGCGCACCCTCGTTTCCGCGTCACATAGGGACTCTCCCCCTCTCTTCTCCTCCTCTCTTCTCCCCCTCTCTTCTCCACCCGACTCTCCCTGATTGGTTGACACACCAACCAATCAGGGAGAGTTGAGCGGCGTTTGAAAGTTTGAACCGCGAAATCTTCAGCATGTTGAATGCGCGGTTTGGAGGCTGAAGCCGGTTCACGTGCATGGAAAACGCTTCCCAGCACGCTCAACACGCACGCGACGTGACGCCCGACGCCAAGACGTGGCTGGAAGTGCGTCCCCCATTGACTTTACATGTAAACTGGACGCTCCTGCTGCTGAAAAGCTGTTCGGTGTGAACATACCATAAGAGCCGTCATGTCTTTTCTCCCAAAAGTTGGTGGCAGGAGTCAAGCGTCAATGACCCGTTACATCAACAAGGTTTCACAGCACACCTGCTGTTGAAACCAGAACTGAGCGTTAAGCTCCATTTTGATGAGAATTCCTTTGAGGAACGTTTTATTTCGAAACCAATCAGGAAGTGCCATTACTTCTGTCGACCAGGCGGACTTCAACGAGACGTTGAATCAGTAAACACGCTGAAGTTCAACTGGACCTTACCGGACCTACGATCCGTTTTATGTCCAAGGCTGCTTCTCAACTCTTACCAGAATCAAGGCTGAAAGTCTGAACAGGTAAAGAGTCACTGATTGTTTGCTGGAGCGTCGATGAGTCTAGCTGAAATCGAATGGAAGAGTGTCAGTCTGGTTATAACTCAAAATAAATCTCTCAGACTTTTTACTCTATTTCTTCCTCTCTTCCTTCTCTTAAAACTTTATCCATCCTAAGCTGATAACTCAACTTTAAGCTAAATGCCTGCAGATATAAGTAAATATGTCATCCCAATACTTGCGTCTGTTCACAATCAAATTTGCTGACGAGTAAATGCAAGAAATTGAAATCAGTCAATCAAGTGTACATGATGTTAATTTTAGTTGATTTATTTTAAATAAAAGGCAATGTCTCTGGCATGCCAACTATAATTAACGTTTCCATTATCACTTTATGGTTTCTGGTTTACTTTCATTATTCATGATCACACAAAGTTGTTATGTTAATCCTGAAAAGAAATAGAATCTGTGAATTACTATTCAACCTGAATACGGTAAGTAATAAATTAAGGTAAAGTGTATCAGTTTAATACTGACCAAATATCCTACAAATAGTTACTTTGGATTTTTGGTGGAAATAAGTTGTTTAAGCTGATCA
>JBBPBX010050814.1:0-10625 GCA_038048925.1 Garcialebias charrua
CACACATTCATACAGCACTCTACTACACACACATTCATACAGCACTCTACTACACACACATTCATACAGCACTCTACTACACACACATTCATACAGCACTCTACTACACACACATTCATACAGCACTCTACTACACACACATTCATACAGCACTCTACTACACACACATTCATACAGCACTCTACTACACACATTCATACAGCACTCTACTACACACACATTCATACAGCACTCTACTACACACACATTCATACAGCACTCTACTACACACACATTCATACAGCACTCTACTACACACACATTCATACAGCACTCTACTACACACACATTCATACAGCACTCTACTACACACACATTCATACAGCACTCTACTACACACACATTCATACAGCACTCTACTACACACACATTCATACAGCACTCTACTACACACACATTCATACAGCACTCTACTACACACACATTCATACAGCACTCTACTACACACACATTCATACAGCACTCTACTACACACACATTCATACAGCACTCTACTACACACACATTCATACAGCACTCTACTACACACACATTCATACAGCACTCTACTACACACACATTCATACAGCACTCTACTACACACACATTCATACAGCACTCTACTACACACACATTCATACAGCACTCTACTACACACACATTCATACAACACTCTACTACACACACATTCATACAACACTCTACTACACACACATTCATACAACACTCTACTACACACACATTCATACAACACTCTACTACACACACATTCATACAACACTCTACTACACACACATTCATACAACACTCTACTACACACACATTCATACAACACTCTACTACACACACATTCATACAACACTCTACTACACACACATTCATACAACACTCTACTACACACACATTCATACAACACTCTACTACACACACATTCATACAACACTCTACTACACACACATTCATACAACACTCTACTACACACACATTCATACAACACTCTACTACACACACATTCATACAACACTCTACTACACACACATTCATACAACACTCTACTACACACACATTCATACAACACTCTACTACACACACATTCATACAACACTCTACTACACACACATTCATACAACACTCTACTACACACACATTCATACAACACTCTACTACACACACATTCATACAACACTCTACTACACACACATTCATACAACACTCTACTACACACACATTCATACAACACTCTACTACACACACATTCATACAACACTCTACTACACACACATTCATACAACACTCTACTACACACACATTCATACAACACTCTACTACACACACATTCATACAACACTCTACTACACACACATTCATACAACACTCTACTACACACACATTCATACAGCACTCTACTACACACACATTCATACAGCACTCTACTACACACACATTCATACAGCACTCTACTACACACACATTCATACAGCACTCTACTACTACACACATTCACACAGCACTCTACTACTACACACATTCACACAGCACTCTACTACTACACACATTCATACAGCACTCTACTACTACACACATTCACACAGCACTCTACTACTACACACATTCATACAGCACTCTACTACTACACACATTCATACAGCACTCTACTATACACACATTCATACAGCACTCTACTACTACACACATTCATACAGCACTCTACTACTACACACATTCATACAGCACTCTACTACACACACATTCATACAGCACTCTACTACACACATTCATACAGCACTCTACTACACACACATTCATACAGCACTCTACTACACACATTCATACAGCACTCTACTACACACACATTCATACAGCACTCTACTACACACATTCATACAGCACTCTACTACACACACATTCATACAGCACTCTACTACACACACATTCATACAGCACTCTACTACACACACATTCATACAGCACTCTACTACACACATTCATACAGCACTCTACTACACACACATTCATACAGCACTCTACTACACACACATTCATACAGCACTCTACTACACACACATTCATACAGCACTCTACTACACACACATTCATACAGCACTCTACTACACACACATTCATACAGCACTCTACTACACACACATTCATACAGCACTCTACTACACACACATTCATACAGCACTCTACTACACACACATTCATACAGCACTCTACTACACACACATTCATACAGCACTCTACTACACACACATTCATACAGCACTCTACTACACACACATTCATACAGCACTCTACTACACACACATTCATACAGCACTCTACTACACACACATTCATACAGCACTCTACTACACACACATTCATACAGCACTCTACTACACACACATTCATACAGCACTCTACTACACACACATTCATACAGCACTCTACTACACACACATTCATACAGCACTCTACTACACACATTCATACAGCACTCTACTACACACATTCATACAGCACTCTACTACACACATTCATACAGCACTCTACTACACACATTCATACAGCACTCTACTACACACATTCATACAGCACTCTACTACACACATTCATACAGCACTCTACTACACACATTCATACAGCACTCTACTACACACATTCATACAGCACTCTACTACACACATTCATACAGCACTCTACTACACACATTCATACAGCACTCTACTACACACATTCATACAGCACTCTACTACACACATTCATACAGCACTCTACTACACACATTCATACAGCACTCTACTACACACATTCATACAGCACTCTACTACACACATTCATACAGCACTCTACTACACACATTCATACAGCACTCTACTACACACATTCATACAGCACTCTACTACACACATTCATACAGCACTCTACTACACACATTCATACAGCACTCTACTACACACATTCATACAGCACTCTACTACACACATTCATACAGCACTCTACTAGATCTCTACAAAGCTGCGGTAATTGAACAAATAATTCTAAAAAGACTAGTCAGAGCTTTAGATCACATTCATACACTGATGGGACACACATCAGAGGTGTTGAGGGTTCAGTGTCTTGCCCAGGGACACTTCAACATGTGACTGCTGGTGGAATCAAACCATCTCTCCCATTGTAGGGTGACTGCTCTAACCACTCAGCCACAGCTGTCCCCAACCTCTGCAAATTATTTGCTTTCTCGTGGAATCCATCACATATTCCTCTTCAGTCCCACAAGAAAACTTTTTTATTGTAAACTCTGAAATGTCTTCACATTACAAACTTAATAAATAGGTTACAGCAATATGTTTTACATTTAAACTGGAAGACTTCTACAGTACATGCCTGCTTTGCCATCAAAGTACACGTAAAAATAAATTATATATAAACATCACATTGTAAATAATGGCACAGCATTTCAAACAGGAATATCCTGTTTCAGATTTTCCTCATAGCTGCGAGCTCTCTGTCAGTTGTGTAATGTTGTTCTTGTTTCAGTTGAGACGCAACAGACTGAACTTCCCATTGATTTTATAAAAAAAAAAAAAACAGCTAGTTGTAGGTTCTGCAAGTTGACCTGAGGGGAAAGTTAAGAGTAACTTTTTTGTTGAAGGAAGACCTGGCAAGATTTTACAAGACATCACAGTAAGTTCTTTGTATGCTACAAGTAGCATGGCTGGAATTTCAAGGACGGTTATACCCTCCTTGGAATGTGGGGTCCGGACAGTGGGGGATCATACCCCACTGTCCATCCACAGGGAGGAGATGAATCAGATCACTTCTTGGTATTCACCTGGATGACCTCTTAAACTGGAGTGACCATGTTGACCATGTGTGCTCCCGTTCACAGCAAAGGCTGTTTTTTTCTTCTTATACTGAAGAGGTTTGGTGTCAGTCAGAACATCAGGTTTTTTATTATACCAGGCAGTGATGGAGAGTGTTTTCAGGTATGGGATGAGAGCATGGTTCAGCAATCTCTCTAGTTAGTCAAAATCTAAGTTGCAGAGCCTAGTACGGACTGCTATGAAGCAGTGGCGTAGTCTACATTTTTGTAGTGGGTATACTGTGCTTAGAAACCAAAGTATGGTACACTGTAACAATGTAATTGTCAATTTATTTTGATTTTTAAGCATATTGAACGTTTCCAGATTTCTCTTATGCTTATATTTGAATGAATGAACAAACTTTGTACAAATGTTGGCTTTGTATGTTATAGATTTATAATACAGTATCAAAGCAAAGCGCTGCATACCGATAGATTGTTACGGAAGCGTTTAACTGACGTTTAATGTTATCAGTGACACGTGCCTAATGATGTCATGTATTATTGGGTACTTTTAAGTGGGTATACTGAAATTCTTAAGCTTTTCTAGTGGGTATACTCCATATACCTGAGTATCATGTAGACTGCACCACTGCTATGAAGGTGTTGGGTAGGACCAAAAAGCTCTCCCTGCATTCCATCTATGAGCAGTTGTTACTTAGGCAGGTACAGAGGGTATTGTTGGATCCTTCCCACATCCTGTATGTGGAATATGAGCTCTTGCCTTCTGGCAGAAGGTATAGAGTCCCAAAAACTAAACTGAACTGTTATAAATATTAAATTGTGGCCACCCCCATCAAAATTTTGAATAAAATATTTAAATAGATAATACGTTGAGACCTGGAAGGTGTGCCAGAACTTTGGTGTTCTCTGTTGTTTTTTAACTGTTGTGTTTTAGTCTTAATATTTTGCTGTTTATATGAATTGTATGTGTATTTACTGTCTGTTTTGTTAGCTGCTACTATGCTATATACACCCCTGAGTCCATGAAAAATTTCCCTATAGGGAACAATAAAGTACATTCTATTCTATTCCATTCCACCCAAATAAAACTAGCTGCACTAATCTAGTAAGAATGTGAAACAGATATCAATGGAGCTTAAATCAAGCTTTTTTTGTTTTCACCCTAAAATCACACTTTGCTTTGAATACAGTAGTCCCTCTCTACTTTGAGGTTCGTTTTTGACGGATTCCGTCTATCGCGTTTTTTCAAAATAAGTTTGGACATGATGACACACAAATTGTCTGACTAATGGATGAGCCACACGATCAGCATGGAAGTTTTATTCAAAATTAATTATTTTAAATTATTTAGAACCTGCTGCACCTTTGTGCAGCCCTCACTGCAAGAGAAACTTCCTCCTGCAGCTCCTCCTCTCTCCTCCTTCCTCCTCGATCAATCTCCGTTCTGCAGCGGAGAAGTGTGTGTGTGTTTTTTGGATGAAAAGAAAAATCTGAGAATAATAAACAAATATGGATTTTTATTCTAATAGATGTACATCCTATTTTGCCGGGATTGTGAGTTTTAACCCCACTAGGTTGTATTTTGGTGAATAATTTATCATTATAATGTGCGGGGTTCATGGAAACTAATGTAACGAGGTTAAACAATCAACAATTCGTGTGCCATTTATTACAATACATACTGTCTACATTTAAAAAAACTTTTGTATCAACACAAATCTCTTAAAGGAGTGAACCATAGTCAACTATTCATTTTGTAATGTATGTTTTATACTTCACATCAAGGGGGCTTGAAGTGACCATGGGGATTTTAAGACTATATATACAGTACTGTACCGGTAACTTGTGCTTTCACAGTGTATAAAGTTTTTTTTTTGTTTTTTTACTCCTTGATGTCAAAATTAGTTTTTGTACTCATTGATGTAATACAATTAATTACCAAAAATTGAGGAGATACTATTTGAATATTTGGGCTTCAAACACTGATTTTAGCTTGGTAAAGAAGCGTTTGCATTGAAGTAACTAGCTAACGCTCGGTGCGTTGGTGTGTTTGGCCCTGTGGAGTAATTCTGATTGGTGGCATCTCTGTGAGTGGGTGTGACAAGTCTGGGAGATACATTTTGATTGGTGGCAGCTCTGTGGGAAGGAGAGCAGTATTGAGCTTGATTTGGGCAGCCATGACAGTGAGTAGGGGAGTCACACAATGTGCAAGATGAGGAGGGTAACAGTGGGGACAAGGGAATAGGTGATGTAGAGAAGGAACGGTGCAGTGGGGAAGAGGCCGGTGACATGAGAGGGCTGGTGTGGAGAAGCCACAACAGCTCTTCATTGTTCTGACTTAGACGTTTTTTCTCAGTGCTCTCCTTCTCAACGGACTCTTGCAGGTTTGCATTCTCCTCTGACAGTTGCCTGTTGGGGAAAAGTAGAGAGGTGGCAAATATTTGCATGAAAGAGGCAATTATATAGTGTGATGCACAGTAACAATGTAGAAAAAAATACTCAAGTAAACCAAAAACATAATAAATACAATTTATACATTTTATTCCCTCATTGCTCTTTGATTTGACCCAATGCAATGCATGTAACATGGCTTCATGTGATGTGGTACAAAATGACACAGAGAGGCATATATAATACAATGTAACACAATATGGTTTGATTTGAAATGATACAATAAATTACCATCTTTTCCCATTGTTGTTTCCATTTATGTTATTTTTTTCACCCAGAATACCCTTATTGACAGAGAACATCAAGCATTTCAACGTCCCTTGTCAACACTTGGTTTGCTGGGGCCCCAACCTGGAGCCAGGCCTGCAACATGGGCTCATTGGCACTTGCCAATGTGTCTGGTAACATGATATCTAATCATGGCATCTGGAAGGGCTCAGTAAGAAGGATTTACTTGGGTACTGTGGTGCCAACCACCTGCAGGAGTGTCCATAAAAGTTAGGTGCATAGTGCAATGGGTAGTACCCAAAGGCAGGGGCATTGGTGCTATGACACTGGGTTACCAAACCTGGCTTCTTGGACATGTAATGTCACCTCTCTAGTGGGAAAGGAGCCTGAGCTTTATGTGAAATTAAGAGATATCAACTAGATTTAATCAAGCTCACATTGACCCACAATATGAGTTCTGGAACCATTCTTCTTGAAAGGAGCCGGACCTTACTGTATTCCATTCTGGAGTTGCCCATGGTAAGACGTGTCAAGTATGTAACTTATAGCCTCCCAGCTTGGCATCTGACTGTGCATTCAAGTTTTCACTGTCAATGTGTCTTTACAGTCATTCACATTCATTCAACCTTCAGCCTCGTTGAGCCACGGGGACTCATTTACAAGAGAGACCTGTCTCACTCACACCCAGGGTCATCCACATCACCCACATCACATGTGGTACATGAGGTGGAACGAAAGTATGTACACAGGGTCCCAGTTACATCCAACAAAAATATAAATTGTCAAGAAAATCAGTAATAAGATCTAAGATATGAACTAAGAAATAGGCTAAACTAAGAATATCCTAGGCACTAATAGTACGAAACAATGCACCAAACAAGTACTGGTAGATGAGAGCGTAGCTTCCCTATACTTTTAGATGAGCGTACAGGTTCTGACAGTCATTTGTGCCTATGTGTCAAATGGTATTTTAGAGTACCAAACTTCCTCTAAGACCTTGGCAGAGATGTTGGAAGGTGCTCCAGCTGGAGACTGCTGGGGAATCTGCTGGGGAACCCCAGCGCACAAATGGGAAGCAACAGTGTGACCTGGAAGGACATGATTAGGATGAACGGCCTGTTCTGAACCCAAGCGGTGTTCTGTTGTTGGATTTTGTGGCTAATAATGGTTTGGCCATTACAAATACCAAGTTTAAATATGAGTGTAAATAAGTGTACATGGCACCAGGACACCCTAAACTGCAGATTCAAGATATAGTTTGTAGTCATGTTATCTGATCAGTGGACATATGTTTTGGACAAGAAGGTGAAAAGAGGAGCTGAGCTGTCAACTAATTACCACCTGGTGATGAATTAGATCAAACGGCAGAGGAACATGCCAGACAGACCTGGTAGACACAAATTTGTAATAAGTGTTGGCTAGGAATGCTTGGCATATAAGCCTGTCTGTCTGAATGATCTTCACCTCACACCTTTCAGAAAACGTCAACTGCACCCCAGCAAAGGTGAGGGACATTAAGTCCAAGTGAGCCACGTTCTATGCCTTCATTGTCTAGATGCTGCAAGGTTGTTGGTGCCTATTGTGGTGGCATGCTCAATCCAGTAGTGGATCCCAGGTGAAGGAGGCCATCAAACTGTTGAAGGAGTCCTATTGGGCATTGTTGGCTGGTAGGACACTAGAGGTAGCTGAGGGGTACTGGTGAGCCAAGTGGACTGCAGCCCTAGTTGTTATTGAGGCAAAAGCACAGACGTGGAAGTAGTTAATTGAGGCCATGGGTGATGACTCTCCATCAGCTCTAAGAAAATTCTACCAAATTATCATTTAGCTGAGTCTGGAAAAGCAGCACTTAACCAACACTGTAGTAGAAGTCAAGTACTGTTGGTCTCAACCAGTGCAGTGGAAGGAATATATCTGAGACATTCTCCATCTTACCAGCATGTTATCTGAGACATCCTCTATCTTACCAGCTTGTTATCTGAGACATCCTCTATCTTACCAGCTTGTCTTCCATGAAGGAAGCCGAGTCAGGAGACTTGGGGATTGGTCTGTTGATTAGTGGGATTGAAGTCACCAAGGTAGTTATACTGTAAAAGTTTCACAATAGCCGTGTTTCCATCAAGGTTTCTAGGTGCGCATTTTGAAGTATCGCAGCAGAAAAGCTTAATGGAAACGGCAAAATGCGAGGTTACTTCCTGAAATTCGCCAAAAAGTAGATACGCTCGCTTGAGGTGGTTTTTGGGATCTTCGAAACCGAGCAGATGCGCAAAACGACAGATGGAAACACATTTGCCGACTCGTGCTGCCGAAGCGAACATTCACGTCACGTGACTGATCAGCTGTTTCCGCTCCGGACAACATGTAACATCGCTAAAACTAGTTGGCATGACAGAATAAATACAACTTGCCCGATAGCAACACGTACCTGAAATATTCTCTCCATTTTGACGAGATGTGTGGCCGGGTTCTGTTTTCAACCGCTACTTCCTGTTTACTGTAGACATGCGCAGTGCTGACGTCTGACGTAATGACGCTGACGTCTGACGTAATGACGCTGTGCGTGGCTTGGTAGATGCGCTTCAAGCCAGCAGATGGAAACACTTCTGCTTCGCATTAATTTGTATTTACATATTTGCGAGATTTCAAAAATTAGCTCAAAAATCGAAATGAAAATGGATGGAAACACAGCTAATGACAGGCTCACGGGGTAGATGAGATCCCCAGATTAAACCGACACACCTAATGCTGGGCACAGCTATATGGGGTGCCTTGTAAAATTGCACAGTCAAAAATTAACATCAATGTTTTGGTTTATTTAGCTTTTAATAAGAAAAAAATAAGGGTTATTTTTTTCAAAGTCATATTTTCACTATGTTATTCATACATTTATAAATGTCATAGTTCCCAACTAAATATTTAATTTACAAAAAAAATTGTATACAAACTAAATATTAAACTTGAAAATTAAATATTTAGTTAGTAAACTAAATATTTAGGTGTAAATTAAATATTTAATTTATACCTATATATTTAGCTAGTAAACTGAATATATAGGTATAAATTAAATATTTAATTTACACCTAAATATTTAGTTTACTAACTAAATATTTAATTTATACTTAAATATTTAGTTAGGAAACTAAATATTTTATTTGCTAACTAAATATTTACCTTGGACCTAAATATATATTTTACAAAGCAAACATTTAATTTCCAAAATAAATATTTAATTTGCTAACTAAATATTTACCTCAGAATTTGTGGGCTAAATGTTTAACTTGTTAGCTAAATGTTTAACTTGGGAGCTAAATGTATAACTTGCAGAGCTAAATATTAAGTTAATATGCAAATGCCTTGCCCAATAAACTGACATATTTCAAAATAAAAGCTGAACTCATGTGACATAACATTAAGGGCGGATACAGCGATACCTGTGGAAGGCTTAATAAGTTTTGTCCATGACTGTTTCTGCTGGTTATAAGATGTTCCAACCGGGCAGCTGGTTCGGTAAAGTGCAGTTTTCACTTAATCCCCAAAATCAGGAAATGTGAAGGAGCAAATGAGCTGAATGCAGAACTTCGTCCATTCTGGAAATATCACCCGCATGGATCTGCTGTTGAAGGTGTGAGTTACTGCTCAGATCACTTTTTTTCCCTCTGGTAAACAAATAGTTCTGTATCAAACATTTTGTGAAACAATGTCTGAACAATGTCAGAGTAAACTGTGTGTTGGAACAGCTGTGTTCTGGTTTTAGCTCGTTTCTGCCATAGTTAGCTTAGCCATGCTAAGCTGTGCTAACACTGTAAACACAGTAACTGTTGTGGGTTCTAGTCCTGTGTTAGCGCGTGGGCTGTTTTTATTTGGAGGCTGCATGTTAATATCTTGCTTAAACCTTTGTTAAATCCAAATGAGACTTCCATCTCTTTTTCAAGACAGACATGCACACGCGTGTATATTTATTAACTATGTGTGTGCGACTATCAACATGGGAAATAGAAGAAAAATAACAGAAAACGCACACATAAATTTAAAATTGCATTAAAATGTGACTAAGTATCAGTCAAAGCATTTACAAATGTGTTATTCATTTATATATGTATATATACAGTGTATATATATA
>JBBPBX010050814.1:10686-24826 GCA_038048925.1 Garcialebias charrua
TATACATATTTACACATACACACACACACACACTGCCATAATTTTTCAAAACTGCAACATTGTCAGACTAGAACAATCAGTTTTGATTTGTTGTCCTCCCTACACTTTTCTGAATAAAGCAGTTGGATGTTGTCTGTACTTGAAATTCATTCAACCTTATTTAAACAGATAAATCACATTGAGCCCCGAAAACTCATTTACAAGTGAGATCTGTTGGACAGACAATAAAAGTGGTGAAAAATGACACATAAGGTTTGGAGACAAAAAAATTCTTAACACATTTTTGACATCTGTTTGAAAGTCAAAAATGTGGTAATGAAAAAAAATCTTGCACATAATGATGCCGACATTACGCAGAGGGGGGCCAGGTGGGGTGGGGGGTGGAGTACTCAAAGGCAGTGAGCAGCCAGCCCACAGAGGCACTGCAGAGTTCAGATAAAAACACTCAGTTCATATACTCTGGAGAGATCTGTGCACACTCGGGGGTGGCTGCCGAGGAAGGCCAGAGACGAATCCAGAGTCCTGAAATGATGACAGAATGTTTATTCAGCTGGGCTCCTCTGAAAAGTCTGTGGAATTCCTCAGTAGAAGGTTTGGGAGGGGGATGAGAGCGTCAGGTTTACAAAACTTCAGCAGACGTATTAATATAAGACGGCCTGTCAAGGCCAGTCAGTGAGCCAAATGTCAGATAAACACGATTGTTTTGGGGACAGGCAGAATTTTAATGACATCTACCTTCAGGCTGTGTCGATCCACTTGTTTCTGAAATGTCCAAATTAAAATGACCATACCAATATAATGTGCCTGAGAAAATCCCCGAGATCTAATCCATTCAGCCAAAAGTCTGGGTTCTCGAGACATGAACCAAGAAATCATGTAAGGCAGGCAGCCTGACCAGGTCCAGATTAGCTGCTGACGTCTTCCTTGTGTGTTGATAGACCAGGAACCAGTCAAATCCAAAAAGCAGGAACCAGTTATCATAAATCCAATTAAATATGTGTCCTTAAGATCCACAGATGACAGCAGAGATAGACACATCATCAAGTCTTCCAAGTCGATGAGATATCCAGCTGTGTGCATGCCAACAGGGCAAATTATCTCGCCTACAGCCTGTCTTCTTTTTGAAGAAATGTTATCAGTTGTGTTGAGGGACCAACTGACCAAATTGAAGTCCATAGTTATGATTCTGAAGATTTTGTAGAAGAGAGGCTCTCAGACAGTTTCACAGACAAGACAAAGCAAAAGCAAAGTGGAGACCAAGAGGAGACGTCTGCCCTTGAGAAGAGCAAGAAAGAAGAAAAAAAAACTTTGTAAATAAAGAAATTCTGCAAGTTATGTTTTGGTTTTTACGTTCTACATTGGTGGTGTTTGTTCTTTTAAATTGTTTCTTTTTTCAGGAAGGCCTGCACACGTACAACAAGTCAAACCCAGACTGGGGCTGCGCTCAGGAAGTTCCGTCTGTGTGCTGACAGCACAGCTAACAAGGACATTTAAAGCTGGATTTTGGATACGAGTCGACAGATTTGATGCCAGTCAGGACTGCTTCGTCTAACAGTTCGAAACCGCTCGCTGAGCGGACCAGAACAAACGAGGATGATGTCATTGTATTTACTCCGATGATAATCAGTAGCCGTCGATGCTACAGCATATAAATCAAAGTTCTTAATAACGTTATCTTGTGTTTACTTTGGTTACACAACAACCAAGATTTTATTTTTCCTGCGAGTAGAAGCTGCACTTCCACCAGAGGTGGGCGGACCGGTTCCTAATGGGTGTACACGTCGACCTGGCCAAAGCTTGGCGGTGCAGGAGTACGTGGAAGAGAGATGTTGATCAACTATTTATATAAAATGCCCTTCAGTTTTTTTTTCCCAATCCATTCAATGTTTAAGCTACATTAAGCAAAGGAGTGACAGCCTGTACAAGCCAGATAAATAATGAGGTCAGGACACAAGATGATGAGAGAGGAAGAGTACAGTTTACAGGTCGGTTAACGTGTTTATAACAGTGTTCAGTTTTCTTATTAGTGTTTTTGTGACGTACAGTCGGTGATGTTGAATAAATAAATACAAATTAAACCTGATGTTTTCATTTTCAACTTTTAATAATTTGTTTTGTATCATCATTTAAATCAAATAAATTGAATTACAGTTTTTTTTTTTTTTCCGGCTTTTCCCTGCGTTAGGGGTCACCACAGCGATCTAGTCGCACGAAGACTTGGCAGTTGTTTTTACGCCGGATGCCCTTCCTGACACAACCACAGACCACCGAGCAACCACAGCCCTCTGTGTGGAGTAGAGAGCTGATATCTAGGGTTCCCGGGGGAGCAGATGGTGTGGGTTAAGGGCCTTGCTCAAGGGCCCAGAGTGGGGCAGATGAGGGTGGAGACAGGTGTGACCGCTTCACTTATCCCACCCACATCTTTGATGTTGTCGGTACCGGGGCTTGAACCGGCGATCTTCCGATCACAAGCGCACCTTCTTAACCTCTGCGCCACCACGCCATAAATTGAATTACAGTACATAATCAATAATAAAATGAACACTACATTGTGCTGCTGCTGTTCGACATATTGTTTTTGTACTACTAGTGCTTAGCATATTTTAAGTTTAACATTTTTCTTAGTTCATATCTTAGATCTTAATACTGTTTCTCTTTTACATTTTAAACTTTGGTTGGATGTAACTGGGACCATTCCACCATGTGGTGCGTATGACAAATAAAGAAACTTTGACTTTGGTAAAGTCCAAATAGCTTCATTTAGCTCAGATAGCTTCATACATCTCCCACCACTAACAGGAATACAGTTTATTGTTGTTTTTGTTATTATTTAGCACATTTAATGTTATAATCCAGCGCCACACGTGAAATATCCACCTGCCTCAACAGTCTCGTTCAGTGATATTAGAACTGTCCGGTGTAGTTATTATCAAAGATTTTTATTTATTTATCGGTAATTTCCAATCATTTAACTGATTTTTTAATATATTTTCCGTTATTAATCCCTGCAGTTCCTACTAATAATAAAAATAATAATAATACATTTTATATCAGGGAGCCTTTCAAAAACCCAAGGTCACCTTACAAAAACAATTAAAAACAACAATGAATAAAAAACAGAATCAATAAATAATTAAAATGTCATGATTAAACAACACTTAAAACCAAGTTAAAGAGAATATGCCTATTTGAACAGGTGTGTTTTCAGTTGTGATTTAAAAGAGGGAAGGGAGTATGTAATCCTGATGACAGGAGGGAGGGAGTATTGCAGTTTTGTTTGCTGTACAGTACCGGTAGTCAGTTGTGGTGAAGAGTGAACTGAGCTGGAATGCGAAGCTTTCTGTTTAAAAATCAATCTACATTCCTACCCTCATTTATGGTCATACATTTTGTAAGTGACTAAAAGAACAAGATTGTAGCTATAAGTGGTCGAAAAGAGTTTACATTGCAGGGTAGCTAGACTCTCCCATAGAGAGGTGCGAAGTTCAGTGTTCTGGGAGCAACTTGAAGTGCAGCCACTGCTTTTCCACATTGAGTGAGACCAGTGGAAGTTGTTTGGGCATTCTGATGCCCCCTGGACACTTCCCTAGGGAGTTTTTCTAACTGGGAGTAGAACTCGAGTAAGACACAGGACATGTTGAAGAAACTTTATCTCTCAGCTGGCGTGGGAACACTTTGGAATCCTCCCAGAAGAGCTGGAAGATGTGGGTGTGGAAAAAGATGTCTTGGCCTCCCTAATTAATCTGCTGCCCCCACAACCCCACTCAATATTATGCAGTAGAGGGATGGGATGGGATGAGATGGAATGATATGTGATGAACCAAATGTGCTCTTGTGCATAGAAAAATATAATTTCTTACACTAATCATAAAATTTGTGTGCTTTTGTTTCAGTGTGTTCAGTATAATTATCACATGTGCCTGTCATTTCACCCTCATTACTGTCTGCTTATATTCAGCTCTTTGGTGTCTTGACAGTCTCTGGATTGTCCTTCAACAGGCTTTGTGATCTGACTCCCTGTGGGTCCTCCTTTAGATAAGTTATGTCCGTCAGCCTTTTCCATCCATCCATCCATTTTCTTCCGCTTATCCTTGGTCGGGTCGCGGGGGTAGCAGCCTAAGTAGGGAGGCCCAGACTTCCCTCTCCCCAGCCACTTGGAGCAGCTCCTCTGGGGGAATCCCAAGGCGTTCCCAGGCCAGCCGAGAAACATAGTCCCTCCAGCGCGTCCTGGGTCTTCCTCTGGGTCTCCTCCCGGTGGGACATGCCCGGAACACCTCACCAGGGAGGCGTCCAGGAGGCATCCTAACCAGATGCCCGAGCCACCTCAACTGGCTCCTCTCGATGTGGAGAAGCAGCGGCTCTACTCCGAGTCCCTCCCGGATGACTGAGCTTCTCACCCTATCTCTAAGGGAGAGTCCAGCCACCCTGCGGAGAAAACTCATTTCAGCCGCTTGTATCCGAGATCTTGTTCTTTCGGTCATAACCCAAAGCTCATGACCATAGATGAGGGTGGGAACGTAGATCGATCGGTAAATTGAGAGCTTTGCCTTTTGACTCAGCTCTCTCTTCACCACGACAGACCGGTACAGCGCCCGCTTCACTGCGGACGCTGCACCTATCCGCCTATCGATCTCACGCTCCAGTTTTCCCTCATTCGTGAACAAGATCCCGAGATACTTAAACTCCTCCACTTGGGGCAGGACCTCCTCCCCGACCCGGAGAGGGCACGCTACCCTTTTCCGGCTCAAGACCATGGCCTCGGATTTGGAGGAACTGATCCTCATCCCGGCCGCATCACATTCAGCTGCAAACCGCTCCAGCGAAAGCTGTAGATCACGAGCTGATGAAGCCAATAGGACCACATCATCTGCAAAAAACAGAGAAGCGATTCTAAGGCCACCAAAACGGATCCTCTCAACACCTTGGCTGCGCCTAGAAATTCTGTCCATAAAAGTTATAAACAGAATCGGTGACAAAGGGCAACCTTGGCGGAGTCCAACTCTCACCGGAAACGAGCCTGACTTACTGCCGGCAATGCGGACCAAGCTCTGACACCGGTCGTACAGGGACCTAACAGCCCATATCAATGGGCCTGGTACCCCATACTCCCGGAGTACCCGCCACAGAACCCCCCGAGGGACGCGGTCGAATGCCTTTTCCAAGTCTACAAAGCACATGTAAACTGGTTGGGCAAACTCCCACGCACCCTCCAGGACCCTGTTGAGGGTGTAGAGCTGGTCTAGTGTTCCACGACCAGGACGAAAACCACACTGCTCCTCCTGAATCCGAGGTTCGACTATCCGACGGACCCTCCTCTCCAGAACCCCTGAATAGACCTTACCAGGGAGGCTTAAGAGTGTGATCCCCCTATAGTTGGAACACACCCTACGGTCCCCCTTTTTGAATAGGGGAACCACCACCCCAGTCTGCCAATCCAAGGGAACTGCCCCCGATGTCCACGCGATATTGCAGAGTCGCGTAAGCCAACACAACCCCACAACATCCAGAGCCCTAAGGAACTCAGGACGAATCTCATCCACCCCCGGAGCCTTGCCACCGCGGAGCTTTTTAACCACCTCGGCGACCTCAGCACCAGAGATTGGAGAGCCCGACCCAAAGTCCCCAGGCTCCGCTTCCTCAGTGGAAGACGTGCCAGTAGGATTGAGGAGGTCTTCGAAGTATTCCGCCCACCGACTCACAACATCCCGAGTTGAGGTCAACAGCACGCCATCCCCACCATAAATGGTGTTGGTCGCGTACCGCTTTCCCCCCCTGAGACGCCGGATGGTGGACCAGAATCGCCTCGAAGCCGTACGGAAGTCATTCTCCATGGCCTCTCCGAACTCCTCCCACGCCCGAGTTTTTGCCTCAGCAACCACCCGAGCCGCATGCCGCTTGGACTGCCGGTACCTATCTGCTGCTTCCGGGGTCCCACAGGCCAAAAAGGCCCAATAGGACTCCTTCTTCAGCTTGACAGCATCCCTCACCGCCGGTGTCCACCACCGGGTTCGAGGGTTGCCACCACGACAGGCACCAACAACCTTGCGGCCACAACTCCGATAAGCTGCCTCGACAATAGAGGCGCGAAACATGGCCCACTCGGGCTCAATGTCCCCCGCCTCCCTCGGAACGTGTTCAAAGCTCTCCCGGAGGTGGGAGTTAAAGCTCCGTCTTACGGGAGACTCTGCCAGACGTTCCCAGCAGACCCTCACAATACGTTTGGGTCTGCCAGGTCTGACCGGCATCCTCCCCCACCATCGGAGCCAACTCACCACCAGGTAGTGGTCAGTTGACAGCTCCGCCCCTCTCTTCACCCGAGTGTCCAGGACATGCGGCCGCAGATCAGATGAGACGACAACAAAGTCGATCATTGAACTACGACCTAGGGTGTCCTGGTGCCAAGAGCACATATGGACACCCTTATGCCTGAACATGGTGTTCGTTATGGACAATCCATGACGAGCACAGAAGTCCAACAACAGAACACCACTCGGGTTCAGATCAGGGGGGCCGTTCCTCCCAACCACACCCCTCCAGGTCTCACTGTCATTGCCCACGTGAGCGTTGAAGTCCCCCAGCAGAACAAGGGAGTCCCCAGGAGGCGCACCCTCCAATACCCCCTCCAAGGACTCCAAAAAGGGTGGGTAATCTGCGCTGCCGTTCGGCGCATAGGCACAAACAACAGTCAGAGCCCGTCCCCCCACACGTAGGCGAAGGGAGGCTACCCTCTCGTTCACCGGGGTGAACCCCAACGTACAGGCACCAAGATGGGGGGCAACAAGTATGCCCACTCCTGCTCGGCGCCTCTCACCAGGGGCAACTCCAGAGTGGAAGAGTGTCCAACCCCTCTCAAGGAAACTGGTTCCAGAGCCAGAGCCATGCGTTGAGGTGAGTCCGACTATTTCTAGCCGGAACCTCTCAACCTCACACACTAGCTCAGGCTCCTTCCCCACCAGAGAGGTGACATTCCATGTCCCAATGGCCAGCTTCTGTAGCCGAGGATCAGACCGCCAGGGTCCCCGCCCTCGGCCACCACCCATTCCACAATGCACCCGACCCCTTTGGCCCCTCCCACAGGTGGTGAGCCTATGGGAAGGGGGACCCACGTCTCCTCTTCGGGCTGTGCCCGGCCGAGCTCCATGGGTGAAAGCCCGGCCACCAGGCGCTCGCCAACGTGCCCCTCCTCCGGGCCTGGCTCCAGAGTGGGGCCCCGGTGACCCGCGTCCGGGCGAGGGAACATTGTTTCCATTTATATTATTCATCATAAGGGGTCTTGTGGGCTGCGCTTTGTCTCGTCCCTCACCTAGGACCCGTCAGCCTTTTGTTTTGTTTATTTAGTAAATAAACTGTTTTACTTGTTTTACTAGAGTTTCTCAGCGTCTACCTGCACGTGGTTTCAAGCCTGTACAGTCAGATCATGATAGAATCCAGAGATCAAACTGAACCCAGCAGAAAGATAACCTTGTTCTAGTTCCTGGCCCGTGAGGCAGAAAAAAACTGCTCAATGGGAGAAGGAAGAAGAGAGGAGAAAGGCTTCCTTACGAGGTACTCTCCTGGCTCTTAAACCTGGATCCTCTGCCTCATCATCTTGCCTTCTTTCACCGCCTCGCCCAACAGCAGTACCTCACTATCCAACTCCTCCCTAATCTCATCCTGTGTTTCCCGAGTGATCCTCAGAGAGTGGGGGGCAACCCGCTTAGAACCGCCGTAAGAGGAGCCGACAGCAGAACCAAACCCGCTCCGCCAAATTCCAGTCTCCATTGGTGGGAGGGAGGATGATCCCTTCTCCTCCATCTCAGCATGTGTGGGGGAGGACGACCCATGTGCCTGCGTCCATGTTGGGGGGGGGGGGATGAACCCTGCAGTTCCAGTGATCTCTGGGAGAGGATGGTCGCTGTTGATGATTTTTATCAGCAAGTACACCAGAGTTGATAATATGAACTAGTCACCGGGGACGTGGGAGCAGTTCCAGGAAGTGTGGATGGAGAGGCACATGCTGCACTTGCTTCTACTAACACCTGCCAAACCAGCCTCTGCTCAACCTGGTTCTCCTCCTGCAGATCTATGCTCCACACCGTCAGCTCATCTCCCAACTCTCTCTCTCTCTGGTTTTCATGTCAGCTGCACCCTCTCAGGTTTCCATTTCAGCTGCACTCTCTCGGGTTTCCACATCAGCTGCACCCTCTCGGGTTTCCACATCAGCTGCACCTTGTCGGGTTTCCACATCAGCTGCACCCTCTCAGGTTTCCACGTCGGCTGCACCCTCTCGGGTTTCCACGTCAGCTGCACCCTCTCAGGTTTCCACATCAGCTGCACCCTCTCGGGTTTCCACATCAGCTGAACCCTCTCGGGTTTCCATGCCGGCTGCACCCTGTCGGGTTTCCACGTCGGCTGCACCGTCTGGTTTCCATGTCATCTGCACCCTCTAGGGTTTCCATGTCAGCTGCACCCTCTCAGGTTTCCACGTCAGTTGTACCCTCTCAGGTTTCCATGTCAGTTGCACCATTGGGTTTCCACGTCAGCTGCACCCGCGCGGGTTTCCATATCAGCTACACCCTCTCGGGTTTCCACATCAGTTGCACCCTCTCAGGTTCCCACGTCAGCTGCACCCTCTCGGGTTCCACGTCAGTTGCTCCCTCTCTGGTTTCCACATCTGTTGCACACTCGGGTTTCAACATCCGATGCACCCTCTCGGGTTTCCATGTCAGCTGCACCCTCTTGGGTTTCCATATCTGCTGCACCCTTGGGTTTCAACGTCAGCTGCACCCTCTCGGGTTTCCATGTCAGCTGCACCATCTCTGCTTTCCACATCAGCTGCACCCTCTCTGGTTTCCATATCTATTGCACCCTCACGGGTTTCCACATCAGCTGCACCCTCAGGTTTCAATGTCAGTTGTACTCTCCTGAGTCAACTTGTTGGCTGTTGTCTTCGGGGCTCTTACATTAGCTGCAGCCTCCTTATCCCCCATATCTACAGAAGCAAATCTGCTGGGTCCATCTCCTAAAACAAACCTGCTGGACCCATCGCATATTGGCTGGGTCCACCTCCAGATGCAGACCAGCAGAGTCCAGCCTTAACCACAGTTCTTTCAACTGACTCGTCTCCTGCCGTGGACCTCACTGTTGGTTCATCTCTTGTGGCTTTCTCCAGTGGAATCTTTGCCTGCAGCTGCAGTCTCTCTAGTGGCCTCGCCACTGGTCTCCATGGCTTTACTGGGGTTCTCCTCACCTCTCTTCTGCCTGAGTCCAAGAGGGTACAGATGGACACCACTGCTGCCCATACATGGATGATCTCCCAGCCGCCCGCCAGAACTCTGGTCCGAAGATGGATGGTCTCTGTGCCGCCCGCCGGAACTTTGGTCTGCTGATGGATAGCCTTCAAGCTGTCTCATGGATCTTCTGTCCTGATTTGGATGGTCTTCTGGCAACCCACCTCAACTCTGGAGGTGGAGTTCTGTGTTCTCTGTGTGTAGTGTTTACCCAGGTTCCCACTTATCGGTCTTTTGTTTCTTGCTCCTGGTGTTCCTCTGAGTGGCCTACTTCCTGTTTTTTCCCGCCTCCCACCCATGATGGATGTAGCTCTCTCCTCGGGATTTCATGGGCCATCTTTTGAGTGAGGGATCCTATAGGGTTTCTGGGGTCTGGTCCTGTCTTTTGTGTTTCCTTGTGTTTGCCAGTCACCCCTCAGTGTTCCTCCTCCCTGTGTTCCAACTCGGTCTCACCTGTGTTCAGTCTAATCATCAGAGGTGCCTGTCATTTCACCCTCATTAGTGTCTGCTTATATTCTATGGACATAAAAGCTTCCATAATATTCAGCTCCTTGGTTTCTTGTCAGTGTCTCCAAGATGTCCTTCATCAAGCTTTGTGAGCTGTCTCCCTGTGTGTCCACCTTAAAATACGTAAGTTAGCTGCCCCAACAGCATTTTTGTTTTATTTATTGAATAAACAGTTTTACTTATTTTACTGGCGTCTCTCAGCATCTTCCTGCACGTGGATTCTAGCACATACAGTCAGATCATGATGCAAAGTACTTTCTATCTAGAACCTTATGTAATGTGAATAATAATTGCAGTTGTGTGCGCATTGTCTAGTCTTAGGCAACCAAAAAATAAACCCTTCCCATATTCACCTTTTAATAACTGATTTCATTGGATTGATTAAGATTAAGAATGAGGTTTTAGGTCAGCTATATATAAATTAATTCTCTGAATACTGTTTGCATGAGAAGCTAATATAAAGAAAAAAAACTGGGACAGTAATTTTGGCAATACTACACATTTGACCCCATTGGTTGAGTGCATTATGAGATGCATTGAATTAAGCAGTTAAAACTCTATAACATATGAACAAAAATCAACATCATGATTACATGAATATGACATCTGAAGAGTTATCCATACCATTCTGTATGCGAACCCTATGTATTCTATAATCAAATCAAGGTATTTACAACTGTTTATCATGCAATCATGTCAATCATGTGCCTTAGAGTAGCTTAGACAACAATTAAGACACACTTTTAGATCTAACAAACAGGATGTTCTGATGCAGATAACATGCTCAGGGGACAAATGCCCTTTGCGCTTCTCTAGGCCTTCTGGGGAGGTCAGAGCACACAGCTACACAAACAGATGAATCAAACTAAATAAGTAGTACTTATAAACCACACACATACTAGTAGACTAATTAGTGTAACTGGACATTATTTTACATTACAAAGCATTCACTAAATACATAGATTAGAGCTGTCTTACTAAACAAACATGCAGAACAAAAGGGCTGACTTTCATTAGACTTCTGCACCAGCCATAAATCTACAAGGTCGTAGAACTGAAAAAACAAGAGAGGCTCCAGGACTCTTTATCAGTGCTCTAAGCCAATCAGAGACCAGAGAAGCCCAAACTGCATCTTCATAGACCCAAACATCTCAGATATCAGCAGCAATCTTTGAAGAACCTCGCCGAGGAAAGGTCTGTCTAAAATGCTCACAATTCTCTGTGCACAAAGAATTGTTTATTCATGCTGTAACTCTGTTAACCTGTAACCTGTGTCTCTGTCAATAAATCTTCATCATTTTTACAAGAGAGACTGGTCATTGAACACCGAATGAGAAACCCCTTCACATCCCAGTGGCTTTCAAACCACAAAATACATCACGGCAAAGACTGTTCCATCCCAAAGATCCAGTCCATTGACACACACAGAATAATATCGTATATGGTGTTCAGTGTCAGGAGGGCTGTGATCAGTCTTACATTGGGAAACTAAACAGCCACTGACCATAAGGATGGTTCAGCACAGAAGAGCAACATCATCCGTTCGGGACTCTGAGGTCTACACTCATCTCCAGGCCAGCGGTCACTCTGGCTGTGTCTCAATTCAGGGGCTGCGTCCTCATGAGGACCCAGCCTAGCTGGGCCGAGTAGGCCACGCACTCACAAGACCGGGTGGGCTGAACGAAACTGCTGAAATGGGACGTCTAGCCTTCCGGAGAGCCGGCATTGAAGTGGGTGGGGCGTTCTCTTGAAGTGGGTGGGAAGTTCTTGTGTGCGCGCTTTGTGTATGTGGAAAGAGAAGGGACGCCGCTAAAATATATTAGTTAGCTGAATACATGTACAGCAACCCCTCGAGTTACGTCAGGGATAGGGACCTACGTGTGTGACTTAGGTCGATTTTGTCGTACCTCGCGGACCAAAAACACATGCCTATCGTAGGTCCGCGTTTCTGACATAGGTCGCGGTTATACCGCTAACGGAGCGCCGCACACATATTTAATGGCATGAGACTGAACAAGCAGACATACTAAGGCCATAAACACGCACAGAACTGCACAATAAATAAAAAATATAATGTCTTACTTTGAGCCGGTGGCCCCGACTGCCAGGCGGACATTTGCGGCGAGCTCCCGGCCGCAGATGGATCCTCCGCGGCATGTCGGCTCGGTGTCTTCGCCTGTGTTAGCTGCTTTGTTAGCTGCTGTCGTTAGCATGTCGGGCGGCGTTGTGGCCGCCGATCGCGGGGCGATCCGCGGCTGCTCCTCCGGACCTGAGACGTCCACAGAGTTGACCGAGTGTTTCCAGCTCATTTATCCGTATGAGGCAACCCTGATCGGGCACACGGAGCCAGCTGACAGTAGCCTCCGGAGCTCCATTGACCGCAGTACAGTTGTAAAATGGCAACCGGAAGTGGCGAGCGGAAACCGGAAGTTGCGTAAATACGATTAATTTCTTATCAAAACGTAAAATTAATAATTATACTTTATTTATAAAGCCATTTAAAACAACCACAGCTGCAACAAAGTGCTATACACATGAAATTAATAACTTTTAAACACACAAAAAAAAAAAAATATATATATATATATTTTTTTTTAATCATATTTTTATTAAATATGATAAAATCGTAAGTCTGAGTTGCCGTAGGTCGCAGGTGTCGTACCTCGAGGGTTACCTGTATATATATATTAGTGTTTCTGAGTTTACTGTTTGTTAAGAACTGATTACAAATCAGCTTATAAGGGGCGATCTGTTAAAACCCAGAGTGGACCTATGAAATGCAAGTTGTCCAGTAGCTCAGTTGGTAAATCAACCTGTGATTGGTGCAGAGATACTTTTCTCGAAGCTGGTTCGAATCTCACTCGGTACGGTTAAAACTTATTTTACGTTTGTCTTTTATTGGATAAAAAAATGAGGACTGAGATTAAAAGGAAGGAGTTTGTGAAACTCCTTCTTTTTTTTTATCCAATAAAAGACAAACGTAAAATAAGTTTTAACCGTACCGAGTGAGATTCGAACCAGCTTCGAGAAAAGCATCTCTGCACCAATCGCAGGTTGATTTACCAACTGAGCTACTGGACAACTTGCATTTTGTAGGTCCACTCTGGGTTTTAAAAGATTGCCCCTCAGAAAATCCTTGCTACGCACGTGTAAAATAATCTGATTTGTAATCAGTTCTTCAAAAACAGTAAACTCAGAAACACTAATATACTGTATATTCAGCTAACACATTTTTTTTTGTCGTTTCTGTAGTTAAATTTTAATGAGATATATTCGAGCTGAGGTTGTTTGAGATGACTAAATAAAGGTTGAATGAATATTCGCGCTGAGGTTGTTGTTAAAACGAGCTGATGACTCAACAACACGCAGCAGCCCGACACTGCACGCAGAAAGTCCCCCCCCCCGCGAAATCTCTGCTGGCGCTATGAATTCTGGGATAGCCTCCGTCTTGAAGGATTCACGAATGCATCCTTCGATTTCGGCAGGAAGTAGGCCGCATTCCTCGGCCGCATGAGGAGGAGTCTTCGAATTGGGACAGTCCTCCGCACGGGGCAATGGCGTATGCGGCCGACAAATGCACACTCATGAGGACCCAGCCCCTGAATTGAGACACAGCCTCTTTCAGGGATGAAGATGTTCACATCCTTGATAGAGAGGAACAATGGTTTGAGAGAGGAGTAAAGGAGGCCATCTTTATGAAGAGAACCCCGTCCATCAGGGGTGGAGGCCTCCGTGTTCAACTGGCCCCTTCTTACAGTGATGTTATTGCTAGTATCACTCAGCCCTCTGTGAATAGCATGTGACCATCGGTGCACTAATGACCAATTGTTAAGCTGATGGTCATCCTTTATCATGTGAACAGCCAGTTGTGGATGTTAACAACAAATTGGTTTATCCACTATGAGAAGGGGTTATTTATAAGACTGAGTTTATTACAGTTCCTCAGACTGATGAAGTCTTTTGGATAAAAAATGAAATGTTTCAACAACTCTTTTTATTTGTATGATTCCGTCCAGCAGACCTGACTTAACTTTGTTACATTTTTTTTCTTCCCTGAATTATTAAGCATGTACAGTATCAGGATATTATGATTACAGTTTTTTTTTTTACCTGGACATGGCATGGTTCATGTCAATACGAGCCATCAGATCTTCATTTTGCTGCTGTAGAACCTGGACCTTCTCCTCAAGAAACATGTTCTTTTGGGTCTGCTCAAAAAGAGAATACAACAGTAATGCAACACTTTACTCACAACATACTGACCATTGTGTGTGTGTACTGAAAAGCTTGTCTATATTTGTGTATATGACCGTTAGTAGTGACTTTTTTTTAGCCTACCACTTTCTCCAGGTCAGAAAGCTTTT
>JBBPBX010050815.1:0-16859 GCA_038048925.1 Garcialebias charrua
AGTAATTTCAACAGTTCACTACGAAGAAAATGTATTCGCAGGCGGCAAAAGAGATGCTTCTCAGGTTGGATGACGAGTCGGAGGACGAGGATGAAGAAAATGACCTTATATTAATGTTATTGACCGCGAACATGGAAATACGACGCGAACGGCGTTGGCACGTTCGCCCGCTGAACAGGACCAGATCTACACAAGGCGAGTTTAGCTTGTTGGTTCAGCAGATGCGGGAGATGGATGACGAGACACACTTTTCATATTTTCGAATGTCCGCTGCTCGTTTTGATGAACTTGCCCACCGGATCTCCCCTCACCTGCAGCACGCACCGACACACAGCGCACCGGTCTCTGCCCCGGAGAGACTGGCTGTGACGCTGCGGGTCCTGGCTTCTGGGTGCTCATTCACTGCCATCGCTGCCAGTTATAAGCTGGGGAAGGCTACTGTATGCTCTGTACGCCCATATGGAGGTAAGATGCAATATAATTACCGTTTTCGTCGGTGTATAAGTCGCACCGGAGTATAAGTCGCACCAACCTAATTATGCCCAATTACAGGTAGTCCCCGACTTACGAGCGAGTTCCGTTCCTCCGAGGCGCTCGTAAAGCGAAAATTCGTAACTTGGAACGGCCGCCACGTGTCTCGTAAGTCCGGAATTTCGCTCGTAAGTTGGAACGGTTTTGCTAGCGCGACTACAAACACTCGTTTTTCATCGAAAAACTGCTTACGAGTGCATAAAAATGATCGGAAACGTGTGTCCACATGTTTAGCTAACGAACTGTGGTGAAAAAACACAGAAAAACTCGGTATTTTTTGCGTTTTTTCCAAAAATTCGCCAGCTCGTAAGTCCGGGACTACCTGTAAATGGAAAAATCAACGTATAAGTCGCATCGGCCTATAAGTCGCACCGGCCTATAGGTCGCACCTCACGTGAACTGGTGTTTTGCCCAAAATGGACTGGCTGCCAAATTGTTTGGAAGGACTTTTGACAAGATTATCACATAAAAACTACAGTATTTTGTTTGATGTGTCTTAGTTGAACTTTTCATTAATAAATGAACATTATTTTGGACTGGCTGCCAAATTGTTTGGAAGGACTTTTGACAAGATTATCACATAAAAACTACAGTATTTTGTTTGATGTGTCTTAGTTGAACTTTTCATTAATAAATGAACATAATTTTTGTATATTTTGTGTCTTTCATCATTTATCTTTAAAGATAAACACATAAAAATATATTTTTATTAGCTGACATTACAGTAAAAAACGTGTCTCAGTTTAAAATGATGACAGAAACAGATACTGTATTTATTTTATGGTTTTTATTTATTTATTCAAAACCATTGAAGTCTTCATCTTCTGTGTCACTGCACCATTTTTGGACCAGGCAGATGTCAACAGTGTAGGTACTGTAAAGGGTTTCTTAGCGCCCATAGCGGCCGAAACTGGTACTGCACCATTTTTGGAGTTTTTGACCAAAGTCAAATTATGACCAAAATATTGGAAAAATCGACGTATAAGTCGCACCGGCCTATAAGTCGCAGGGCTTAGAAATGTAGGCAAAAAGGTGCGACTTATACACCGGAGAATACGGTAATGTCAGTACTGATGTTATATTTGCACTTTATTTTGTAATTTTATGAAACATATTACTGTAAGAACTACCGGTATCTAAAACAGTGGCGGGGTCACGTGCTGCGGTGTCACGTGCTGCGGTGTCATAGACCATATATGGACATCCAAACAAAAAACGCCCACAAACTTTGAACCAATCACACGCTGCGAGCCGCATCGTCGGCTTCGAGAGTTCTGTTTGGGGGCTATGTACACGACGCTGCGCCTATGCACCGGGGGATCACAGCGGGTGTGCGGCCAAAAGTTGCGCAATGTTTGCTCACTCAACGGGGGGTAAAAGACGTCCGACGGGCCGACGTCCCAAGTATAACAAGGCCTTGAGCCTCCGTTTGGACCTCGGCACCTCCAGGAGCAGCTGATCAGCTGATCTGAGGCTGAGGGATGACTCGTACCCAGGAGAGTACGGGTGAAGCAGCTCAGAGAGGTAGGATGGGGAAAGACCATTTAAACTTTTAAAAACAAATGAAAAAGTATCTTAAAATGAACTCTAAAATGAACAGGCAGCCAAATTAAGCAAAACATAATAAGAGTTGTGTGCATCCTTCCAAGCACACCCTTCTCATTAAAACTGTGGTGAATTGAACTATTAGTTATCACACCATAAATGTTTTGCAGTACCGGTATATACATTCTACACAGGCTAAATGTTTGGATAATTCAGCCAATAAACGTGTTGCTTATTAATGCTGAGATTTATTAATAAATATCATTTGGTGGGAACAAATGAACAGTTGTTTTAAGATTTTATTTGCTATGTGCAGTGTTTATGAACACATTGTCAGATGTCTGAAGGGGTACACATCTGAACAAAGTTTGGAAACCACTGCTCTAATGAATGTTGGTCTTCTCTCTCAGTATTGTCCCTTTCACAATAAGAGCATACATTCTGACGTGAAATATGTTGAGAGACAGCCCTGCTGAATATGTTTGTGGCCGCCGCAGTGCTAGTTTAAGCTAAAACAGGAAAAAAAATTGACGAAGAAAGGTTTTATTTTATTTGACTCACCTGATTCGACAGCTTCTGATCCGTTCATTTTTAATCCCTTCTCTCTCTCTCTCTAGATTTTAACATTGGCTTCCACTCAGCATTGGCTGAGTGGAAACGGCGGCAAAACTCTTCGTTACTAGCTTACTAAGTAAACGACAGTTCAGTGACTGTTTTCCATTGGTATCGTCGTATCTACCTAAACTAATCAAATAAATGGCTGGTATTTAACGGTACTCCTAAAAGGATTTCCAACTTTGCACATGTGTCTGTTCTCAACCCAAGCAAACGACGACTCCTTCTTCCGACTCCTTCTTCTTCTGTTAGTTTATAGGCGGATTGCAAACAACACACAGGTACACACCGCCACCTACTGAAATGTGTAGCTCACAGCCTCCTTTACTGTACTGTACTGTGCAGTACAGTATGTATTCTATTCCTAATATTTATATTGTGTAAATAACTAAACAACGCTTTTCTAACATCACTTATTTTATCCTTATCCCCTTCAGTTAATATTCCTCTTAAACTCCATACTCTCCCTGCCTCTTTGACTTTTCTTTTCAATCTCTCGTGCACTCCATCAATACATGTACTTTGTACTGTACATGTTCCACACTTTCTCACATCTACGGTTATTCCTTTTTTCCATCATGTACATTGTGTCATTTAGAAGTGCATGGCCATGGCCTACTCTCATTTTTATTATTATAATAATATGTAATAATAATAATCATTTTATTTAAAAGCGCCTTCAGGACACCCAAGGACACTTAACAAACCAATACAGTTCAAACATTATCAGTGACAAATAACCTCTTCTACTTATCTTAAAGGGGACCACACATGCAAAATTCACTTTTTAAGTTTTTTTTTTTACTCAACTTTGGGTATGTACTTCATAAAAAAACAGTCCTAAGGCCAAAGAAATGCACCCAGTGGTTTATTTACTCTAAGTAGATTTATTTGTCTGTGATAAAAACGGTTCGTTTCTCACTTCCTGCGGTTTGTGACGTCACAAACCGCAGCCACAACCCACCACAACCTGAGTCCAGTCCAGGGCGTGCAACTACATATTTTTGAGGTGGATGCGAAAACATCAACGGCGCCCCCCCCCCGCGCGCGCCCCGCGCGCTCCCTTTACCTGCCGCCTCATACAGCTTTCCTCCCTTAGTCATGCACTTAGAAAATACAGTAGCAATATTACAGATTTTTTTATGTTACATATCATATCAGGTGATAATTTCAATGATAAACAAATAAGAAGTTTAATAAAGTAAAAATGTATAACAGTAGTGGTAATCAGTGCTCAACATTTTATGTAGTGAAAATATGAAATCTTAACAGCCTGGAGTCCATGTCAGAGTTTTAACATTTATGACATTTAAACTGTTACTTTCCGTGAAAGAAGACAATGAAAAATGGTCATCAGAAATTCAAACCATCATGGTATACAGTATAGGTTTTTGTTGCCTCCCTAATGTAATTATTCCTACCTGATGTCATCACTTGTCTCCTCTATCACTGACCTCGTGTCTGTCTCCTTCACCCTTTGTCTGTGGCATTCTGCACTGTCATATGGTCAAAAAAGCATTATATATTAGTTGTAAAAATTACAGATCTTAATACAGTTTTTAAAAATAATGTTTACATGTTATTGCTTGGGATTAAGTAGCTGTTCCCTCACTTCCACCTGCATTAGACCAACCTGTTGCCTTCCCCAGTCTGTCCTGATTCCTCTGTCATCTTCTCTTCCTTCTCTCCATCCTCACAGCTGAATGACATTAATTTTGTGTTAAGTAGGTTTAAAAATACAGCAGTCAAACCACAATAGAAATTAAACTTTAATTTAAATCATCTCCTTGTTGGATAACAGTTACTGACTGGACATTTAATCTAATCTGACTTACCAGATACATCACAACACACACCACTGTAGTGATATTAAATAAGACATTTAAACTCAAGTGTCCCTCTGCCAAAAAGGTTGGGAACATGGGTCACCAACCTTTTTGAGTCTCAGGGCTATAGTGACACTGAGGACTAATTTGTCTGATACACACATAAACTTGTACAACTCATCTTTAATTAAAGAATCAATAATAATTAATGTACTGTACATATGAGTGAATAAATTGCAGCACTGCATTGGAACATAGCTGGGAACTGCCACCACAACAGTTTAGCTTTCCTGTGTTGTTTCCTGAGTTTTATTTAGGTCATTCTTACACTTAGTGTGTGGATGTGTGGGACATGTATAAAATATTCATAAAAATATTAAACAAATCACGTCTTTAGGGGAGGCTACATTTATTTAACAGCCAAATATGGGACGATTCCTATTAGGCTAGCTTTAGCTAACCTGAATATTTTACAACCCTCCTGTCCTGCTCATACACTGACAGTACTTACCTAATATCTTTTAACCACATTGAAAGGCTTTTTTTTCATCCTTCCAACAACTTCCTTTTCCTGTTTTGCGCCCTGGATAGTTTTTCTGCCGCTCCAAAGTCAAGTGCACGAGTGAAAAAATAAATAAATAAATAAATAAATAACGTGCCTGTGTGCGTTCTCTAGGGGTGCGTGTTCACAGCACCTGTGTGTGAAGGGAGAGCAGAGAGATAGGAGGAGGGAGGTGAGGGAGCAGGGGGGGGGGGGCGCCTAAGCAGTGCTGTTTCCCTGTTATTGATCATTTCATGCAGTTAAAGAAGATGCCTGCTAGAAAAACATTTTTTCTAGAGACGGTTTTGGCGCCCCCTGTAGGGCAGCGCCCGTATGCCTTGCATAACCTGCATAGTGGTGATTTGCGACCCTGAGTCCAGCCCCTCACCTAGCAACCCCTGGTTAGGCTCATTGAACCTGTATTAAACACATGACTGTTGTTTTTCATGATTTCATCTCATCTTTTGTTTATATGTTCTTAATTTCATGTGTACAGCACTTTGTTGCAGCTGTGTTTTTTTAAATGGCTTTATAAATAAAGTATAATTGTTATTTTTATGTTTTAGTTCAATTTTTAGTGTATTTGCGATCGCTCCCAACGCGCAGCCGGTAGAAATGAAACGAGCAGACCGCCGGCGTAGGGACCGGCGGCAACGGGACCCTCTTCTGGCGGATGGAGCGGAGCTTCAACTGTACAGCCTCGCTGCAGCCTCGCAGCAGCCTCGCAGCAGCGAGGACCTTCTCCTTACGGATTAATTTACGGGAGACACTTGGTGAACTTTGTGTGTGTCTTGACTGGAACAGCGATAACTCCCAAAATCGCCGCGTGCAACGAGCGGAGCTGGCGAACACCGGAAGAGGAACAAGCTAACATTAGCATCGGATTCGGGTGGTCTCATGCTAAAAGGAGCAGCAAATTGCGGCGCGCTCAGACGGGTTTCGGTAAGTTATCTTAAGCTAGCACTAACAGTAAGTCAAATGAGTAATAAAAAAAGAGCTAATTTTAAAACAACAACACATTACAGATACTGGCTGTTACAGAGGGCGTAAACAGATCGTTGAAGGGCGTGGACTTCAGAACTCAGTATCAGAAACCGGTCGTTCAAAACGAAAGTTAAAAATGGCAGAATTAAAAAGGGTATAATTGATTATCTAAGAATTATTTTGTGTATTAAAATGAATTAATATTGTCAAGATAGCACACAGACATAACATAAAAATTTTAAAGACCTATATGTGGTCCCCTTTAACTGCTTTTTGAATTTTATATAATCTTCTTCCTTTCGTGTCATCATGTAGCATGGTTTGCTAACAGACAGTTTGAAACCCCGTTCATAAGACCAGCTCTCTATTTGATTGATTGCTTTTCTTATGTTTTTAACAACTTGTCGAACATCTCTCCCCCTCATACATATTGTGCCATCATCTGCATATAGTGCTGATTTGATACCTCTGTCAAGATTTGCAAATATGTAATTAATCATGATATTAAATTAGACTGGACTGATTATACTGCCTTGAGGGATGCCATTTTCCACTTTGAAGTCTCTTGATAATTCATCCCCAACTTTTACTCTAATTGCCCTATTCTTAAAGAAACTGGCAATCCAGTTACACATCCTCCCATCTATTCCCATTTGTTCTTACTTAATTAGCAGCCCTTCCCTCCACATAGAATCATAAGCTTTTTCTATATGTCAAAGACTACTATGATCATACGTAATAATTGCTTTCATTTTTAGTGTTTTTTTCAATATCATTACACACTCTTACCAGTGCGTCTACTGTGGACCGAACAGTTCTAAAACCACACTGGTAGTTACTAAGTTCTCTTTTTTCCAGGACATACAGTACATTAATCTATTAATCAATACCTTTTCCATTAATTTACACAAGTGAGAAGTTAATGCTGGGTCTGTACAGTAGTTGTCTGTACTTAATGAATCCTTCCCTGGTTTATTAAATGATAGAATTATGGCTCTTTTCCAGCTCTTTGGGACTGTTCCTTTTTTTTCTTCTTTTTTCCCCCCCTCTAATAGATGGCCTCCCTTCTCACCTTACAGCCATCCTCTTCACACCATTATGAATTTATTTTTTATATATATATTTTTTGATAGAAAGAAAGGAAAGAAAAAAGTAAGACTACAAAACAAATATCCACAAAAAGAGCACAAGGCAAACACACCCAACCGCCGTCTGCAATCCTGCAAAGTACATAACAGAACACAGCAACAAAACACATGTGCATAAAAGACCCATAACATTCATGACTTTGCATATACCTATACCTACAAATATATATATATATATATACATACATATACATTCATATTCTGTCACATACCAATCTACATATCTACATATGATATCTACATATACATCCCTGCATCCATTTGTGTGTGGTTGTGAGCATGCATAAGTGAATAAGACTTCGCTAATAGAACATTCAATAGTGACTGTGAAGCATCAGAGATCTGCCCCCAAGACCCGAGGCAGACAAAGGGGGGACCAGAGCCCAAGACCCCAAGAAGGACCCCGAGCGCAGAGCCCCCAGGGCCACCCAAACAGGACGAACCACTCACCCACCCCCCAGATCCGACCATAGGGGAGAACCGGAAGAGCCCCACCAGTGACTACACACAATGACCCCTCTGGGCCAACAGCAACAAACTCATATGCCCAAGCGCCCAACTTTGGGACTGTTCCTTCTTTCCATATTTTATTGAAAAAATGTAATGTTATTTCTTGAAGATGTCTAAACATGACATAACACAGACTATCCTCTCCTGGCACTGAATAACCTGTATTTTTTAATGCCATTTTAATTTCTTTCATAGTTATACAGTATGTTCATCAAGTGTTGACATGGATCTATTTTTCTTTTGTCCTACATCATTGAATGTTTTGAGTTTTTGTTCTTTCTGCTGTCTGTGTAGTTGTTCCAGATGTTCTCCACGGTGGACTGCAGCAAACTCCTCACCAAGAGAATCAGCTTTGTCTTTACATGTATTTGAAACCTTTATCTCATTATTTTTAATCAGTGCTGGAATTTTAACTTCACTTCTTTTTCCACTCATTTTCTTAATCATTGTACACACTTGTTTTAAATTTATTTTATATCCTACGGAGGAACAATAATCTCTCCAAGTTTTCTTTTTTGCTTCCTTAATAGTCCTATGAGCTACTTAGAGCCTTATTTTGTTCTTTAATTGCTTTACATTCATCATTCCACCACGGAACAACTTTTGGCTTTCTTTTTAATACTGTTTTAGGAATTCTTGAGTTTGCGACATTTAAAATGAGTTCTGTTACTTGGTTATTGCATTCATCGATGTTTCCTTTAAGATTGACTGAATTGCTATTTGTCTCACAATCAATTTTAAATGTTTCCCAGTCAGCTTTATTAAAGCACCATATGGCTGAAATGATTTCCTCTTGACTGGTTATACTGTCATTTAATTGTACTAACAGGAAAGTGGTCACTCCCCGTGATGAGTCTTCATTTACATTCCATTCACAGGATTTTGCAAGATAATCTAATACTAGAGTTAAATCTAAACATGAGACTGCACTTTATTGATATTAAATATTGTGCCTTGACCATTATTGAGACAAACCAGTGATCTTTCATCCATCATTTCTTCAATAATGTTGCCATTACTGTCTGTTTTGCTACTACCCCATAGGTTATTGTGTGTATTGAAATCTACACACCATATTTCTCTCCTGTTTATACCTCCAATTACTTTCTAGGTTTTTACATGGGTTCTAAAAATAATATTAATATGTCCAATTCTTTTTAAGTTATGTTTTAGTCTTTTCATTGTTTATTAAATATTTTGCCATTTTAAACGTGAAAAATAAATTTTGTAAATGTTTAAAGCATCTTAAAATTTAACAATCTAACTCATGAACTACTGGACAAGTTTTAATGAAACTCTCAGAACGTGATCATTGCTCACAGATTGCACAACAAAAATCTGGCTCAGATCGGATGATGTATCACTGTTTAACCGTTGGAATAATGTAGGGGGCACACTGGAGTCATAAGTTAAACCACAACATCAGTGTGTCTAGAAGTGCTCAGGGATGATGCACAATAAATCTGGTGCAAATTGGATGATGTATCACACAGATATAAGTTTAGGAATAATGTAGGGGTGCTAAGGAGGCTATTGGCCACTTATCATGGATTCCTGTTCAAGGGGTGGATAATGATCGATCATACAGATTTTGGTGCACCTCAGTTCAAATCTGTGGAATTTAGAGCCCAACGTATGGCTACGGCGTCACTTCTGAATTTGTCACGCCGCCACGCCCATATCCTCCAGTGAAAACTGTTTGTTATTTAAAGTAAGTCAGACCAACTTGTTACCGGTATATGTCTTCTAACACAGGATCATCCTGATTAGGTCAAGGGTGTCCGAGAGGGAGCATTCCAAGTAAAAAAAGTGACTTCTTGTTCTGAGGGGGCAGGGCTTTGATGACATCAGAATATGACCACAGAGGATCCGGCATCCAACAGGGATGACTCATGCCAAGTTTGGTGCATTTTGGTCTTTCAATGTGATGTTATAGCATTTGGAAATGTACGGCGTGAAGCGCAACTTTGAGACCTGGCCACGCCCCTTTAACATAAACGAAAACATACGTTGTAGGTAACTTTTACTCCCCAATGTGTTATGGGCACATTATCCAAGTTTGAAGGCAATCCTTCAAAATCCCTAGAAGGAGGTCGTTAAAATCTGCAATTAGAAATGCCCAAAAATGACCCTTTGACCCAAAATGGCCGACTTTCTGTTCGTTTTGGCCCAGGGCTCCATGAGAGTTTTTCATAGGTCCTGAGAAGATACAGATGTTCACTGAGTTTCAGAACTATCGGTGAAAAAATGGCTTGGGGCTGAGGTTTTAAAATATTGTAGGGGGCGCTGTGGAGGCTATTGGCCAATTATCATGGCTTCCTGTTCAAGGGGTGATGCACCTCAGTTCAAATCTGTGGAATTTAGAGCCAAACGTTTGGCGACGTCTTACTTTGCCATGTCGCCATGCCCACATGCTCCACCCAACACTGTCAGTGTTGGAAAGCATGTTACACCAACATGTCTTTTTTTAAGGAGACTTTAACTTTTACCAAAGTAATTTTATAGTAATACTTCCACTGAAGTATCACTTTGAGGTATTTTATACAACAATGGCTGTTGTCCAGTTGTTCTCCACCGTTTTCTGTTTTGTTGTCTCTATTAAAGCATATAGCATAAGTAGCTTATGAATAAAACCTTTTTATTCAGGTGATTGAAAATAAGGCATCAAAATAAAATAAAAATTGGAAAATAAAACATTCAATGTGATTGCAAAAGGAAAAAAAACAAACATTTTTTGCAATTACTTTATTTCTTTCAATACTCAAGCTTACAATCTGAAGTGTTGAATTTTCAATCGAACACATACACTCCTACTTTACACAGCCCATTTGCATTTTGAAATAAATTGCCTTTTGTACAAAAATAATACATAAAATATTCTTCTCCAGACTTGTAAAAATTAAATGTTTTCTAACTTGCTCAGCTTATGCTGTCCCTTTTCACTCCCAGCAGGTGGAATCTCTCTGCATTTGTCATAAAATGAAAATAAATATATAAAACCACTTAAATGGGTTTGGGCTCATCAGGGATTTAAAAGTTTGTGAGGATAAAATAGAATAAATACATGTTTCAATTAAAAAAATACATATAGTGTCAGTGGCTGTTGTGGAAGATGTCTACAGAGGCATCTGAGTTTCACAGTACACATCCTGCCCAGGCTCCTCCTCAAATGTCACTTTGGCGTCGTCAGCATCCAACTGAAACATAACGGGCAAATGAGGACAATCAGACTAACACAGCAGCAGCAACACTTTCACCATGAGCTCACTGAAGGGGCAAGAGGACACTTACACATTTCATCTCCAGCTCGGTGAAGAGACGCCCAGTCACCAACATGCGAAGAGGGATGGTGAGGATGAGAATGAAGGGAAGCGCCAAAGATACCGGGCTGGATTTTACCACCCACAAGAGTCCAAGACACACCATCTGGATTGCTGTAAACAAGTGCATCCGTCCTGTGCTCACCTGTAGCCAAGAAGCACAAGCATTCTTCAAATATACACAAGATTTGGGATTTCCAGTGCAAAACCCTGTGCAGTGTTGGTGCATTGTGTGGAGAAATTAACATTTATTGTCTTATCTGTTGCAGAAAGCTCTTTGAATTATCACAGTTTGGAGGGTTTGATTCTTACCAGCTAACATAGTCGAAGTTAAGCCATTGCTGCTGACTTAAATAATAAATAAAAATAAATATCACATTTTTGTCATCTGTGTATGTTTCCCATACTTGACAGACGAAATTGGTCTCTGCATTTAACCCAACCACCACCAGGTGGTGCAGTGAGCAGCCGTGGTCAGCGCCCGGGGAGCTGGGAAAGTAGGTGTGCACTCATAAGCCGTTTTCGCATTGGCCAGCCCTCAATGGCCCGGAGCTCCCCTGGGTGTCTCTGGGCCACCCGCGTTCATTACGCATTTGCCGCAAAGCCGCCTTGAAGTGGGTGGGCAGTTCTCTGGAAGTGGGTGGGGTGCTCTCTTCACGTGGGTGGAGTGTTCGTGTTTTAAGAGAGGAGACTCGGCAAAAAAAAATTGTTAGCTGGATATATATATATTAGTGTTTCTGCGTTTAATTTTTGTTAATAACTGATCACAAATCAGCTTATGTTACAACGTAAATAACACGAAGCGCACACCCATTTCCGCCTTTCAGCGCGACCTGAATGTCATTAAACAGCATTAAACAATAACTAATATTGTCTAACTGTTGCGCGCAGCCAGGGTTTTAAAATATAACGAATAATCTCTAACTTTTACGTGCAGCTAAAATGTCAGGAGGAGTGATTGCTATATGGGCAAGTTGGACACCTGAAAATTCAGTCCTGTTCGGATAGCACAACGAGTTAATGCGTTAACGTTTTGACCGGGAGAAGTGGGTTCGCTTCCAGCCTGGGACAAAGTTATTTTACTTTTTTTTTCTTTTTATTCACATTTTCTTTTAAATAAAAAGGAGTTTAAACAAACTCCTTTTTATTCACATTTTCTTTTAAATAAAAAGGAGTTTAAACAAACTCCTTTTTATTTAAAAGAAAATGTGAATAAAAAGAAAAAAAAAGTAAAATAACTTTGTCCCAGGCTGGAAGCGAACCCACTTCTCCCGGTCAAAACGTTAACGCATTTACTCGTTGTGCTATCCGAACAGACTGATTTTTCAGGTGTCAACTTGCCCATATAGCAATCACTCCTCCTGACATTTTAGCTGCACGTAAAAGTTAGAGATTATTCGTTATATTTTAAAACCCTGGCTGCGCGCAACAGTTAGACAATATTAGTTATTGTTTAATGCTGTTTAATGACATTCAGGTCGCGCTGAAAGGCGGAAATGGGTGTGCGCTTCGTGTTATTTACGTTGTAACATAAGCTGATTTGTGATCAGTTATTAACAAAAATTAAACGCAGAAACACTAATTCAGCTAACAATTGTTTTAGGGGTTTCTCGTTTCTGTAGTTAAATTTGAATGAAATTCAACCCTCGCGCTGAGGTTGTTTGAATGAGTCCCGCCCCTGCTGCAAACAACGAATCAAATGAGAGCTGAAACTAGCCCTGTCGGGCTCGGCCCGATAAGAACCACGGTGAAGATGGTTCCAGAACAAGGGTGGATCCCGGGCGGAAAAGGTAAATGCGAAGACGCCGAACCCGGGTTAGAAGCTGGGAGAGCCGGGGAGGGCCGGCCAATGCGTAAGCGGCTATAGACACCCCAAGGTGTGCCGTGGCCGGGGTTCGAACCTGGGTCCTTCGGATCCCAAGTCTGATTCCCTAGCCACTACACCATCTTGGCCCCATCAACACCAACTCAAAAATGTCTTAGTGGTTCATGACAAAAACTCCATCAATTTTACATTACACATGTAGTGATATAGGCCTTTGTCTTGACCTTCAAGTACACCTCTCCACATCTCTCTGAAACTCTAAGGGTTACACCTTCTTGAAGCCCTCAAGGAGACAGATGGACACTTATATATTTTTACAATTATTATGAATTAATGGACACTAATTAATCAGATTGAACTTTCTCTTTAATGTGTGTTAATTCAGAATTGATCTACAGTATATTTTTGTCATTATTAATGATGATCTGTTACTTTCATGAGCTATGACCTTCTGCTGGTTTTATTTCTGCAAAATAAGCAGACTCTGTCGCTAAGGCAGAAGTCAGGGTAAGAGCTGTTCTCTCCCTTCTCTTGTGTTGTCTATGAAGTTAGCCATAACATTTTTCTGTGCTCACAAGCAGGCCACCTGGCTGTTTATGTAAACAGTTTTCCTGCTGTCCGTCAAGAGTCTTTTCTGCCTATGGGATCATACTTCCATCTTTTATTTTGTTAACCAGCCTGTAGCCGTTGAGGAGGTGGGGAGACCCCACCTCCCCCATATAATGGGCACTTCCTATTTGGAAGTTAGAGTTTCGAGGAGTACGAACTGTCAACCTGCTCTCCTCTCTGAAAGCTGGAGACGTCCCGGTCAGGTGTCAACGACCCACGTCTCAGCTGGGATCATAGTAAAGCCTTACTTTGATCCATTCACTCTCCTTTCTGAAGAATTTGTTTTCTAAAGTTTTATTTTGAAAGTTCAACCAGTGCGATTGGAGTCTGTTCCTGCCGGTGAACGCGTGCTCCCGCTCGTCTGACCCAGTCATACACGCACGAAGTCATCTGGACGCTCACTGGACCACACAGTCCGTTAGTGTCCACAAACTTCTCAGTCCTCACCTCGCAAGACGTCTCGTCACCAGGTAAAGAGGCTTGTTTGTATGCTGCACGTGTGAGAAGCCCAGCTAAGATCCGTATGGGAAAGCTTGCCACCCTGGTTGTTTTCAAAATAATTAACTTTAGCTTAACTTAGCTCCAGAACTCCTTCCTCCTATTTCTTATTTTCCATAAGTATTTAATATGTTTGTTTTCATCATGGTAAACTTTAAGTAATGTGCCAACAGAAAGGTCCAACTGTCTGTTTGTTTTAATTTGAATTCTTGTCAACGTAGTTATTAAATCAGAGCTAATATCGATACAAATGTTTAATGTAATTCTTGTGATAGTTTCAATAAAAGGTCTATTTTTTGGTAGACCAATATAAGTTGAGTCTAAGCGTGAAATTACATTTCTTGTCTAATCACAGTAAAAACAACTTAGTATCGGAAAAAGGAAGAACTCGCACTTTGGTGGCAGTTTGTGCAAGATTAAAGTCTGCTAAACTGCGCATCCAATAATGGTGGCTCAGTAAGTGTTTAAATACCTTACTATACATCATTATTTATTCAATTACACACAAATATTTTTGGTATAAATATTATAAAAACCATTGCTGGAAATGTCCAAGGCTAGCAAGTAATCATACAATGCTATGTAAAAAAAAAGTTGTACTACTTAAAATTGATGACTTGGGTGGCTGCGGCTGAGTGGTTAGATCATTTGTCCCATGAGTTGGGGACTCAATTCCACCAGCAGTCACATGCTGAAGTGTCCCAACACAACAAGACAACAAACCCCTCACAGCCTCCGATGTGTGGCCCATCAGTGTATGAATGTGATAAAACACTGATTATTTTTGTATAGATATAGTAGAGTGCTGTATGAATGGGTAAATGAGGGCACCGGCTGTAGTGTAAAGTGCTTTGAGTATCTTGATAAGATGGAAAAGTGCCATATGAGTACAGTCCATTTACCATTTAAAACACAAATTTACTGTATGAAATATTCACATGAACGGCTGAGACTGGGCTTGTTTTGAATTTGCAGCAGACCCCCGCTCAGACTAGCCATTAGCTCATCACTCTGGTCAGAATTAAACTCTATTTCTTCAAACTGAGGCAATTCAAAAAGCTATCTTCAAAGTATTTGAACTCTGACTTTAATTTGTATGACACTGTCACAATTAAAAAGACTAAACCATTTGAGTTCACTCATAGGTTTCCTTTGTGTTGCTGTAACAATATAATAAAAGTCATTAAAATATTCATGTGCGTATATTTACATACTCTATATATTATATTTTTACAATTCATTATAATCAACATTAGATATAATAGAACATGTATTTTCATAATATTTCAAAATTAATAAAAGTAAAAGTTCTAGAATTGACAAGATGGGCTCAGATACACCTGTGGGATGATGTTCAAGTAGTTTGACCAGTGTGACATCAGAGGGTCGACATCTAGTTTAACATGCTGGTTTTAGTGACGTGTTCTCTGGTTTCTATTGAACTGACAAGACTCTTACTCTGGTGGCGTAGGGTTCATCAGGGTGGTATTTTTTAGGAATGAGAAGCAGCAGCATACGATCCCACAGCTGGATGCCGTTGAGAGACGTGACTCCCATGTAGAGGAAGATCCCGAACAAGGCTGACATTGGAATCAGCTTCAAGATCGGCTCCATAAGAATTGACAGACCTGGAGGTGCACATTTGATTGTAAAGAAATTTCATGATTTACTCTACTGCAAATGTAAAGTTCATTCATTCATTCAACCTTTATTTAGGCAGGTTAATCCCACTGAGCCTCGAGGACTCATTTAAAAAAGAGACCTGGCTACAAGCAAAGATGACAACAGCAACAGTAGATTGAAAGTTGAGTTGAAAGTTGAGGTGTACTAATAAAACAAAATAAAATAAAAAAACTAACACCCACCGACAAGCAAAGCTACCGCAATTCCACTGACCCTCTGCTCCAGCACTCTCTCTATCACGGGTTTTGGTCCTTTGCTCATGACTGTGAGAGCGTTGGCATGGGTGACTGATCGGACTGTAGTGGCACTGAGCCACGGCACACCAAATATGGCGCCGAGCCCTCCCATTCCGACTAAAACCAGCAAGTCAAAGTGAAACCCAGAACCTTTGACCATCTTCCTCTCTGGTTTGCTGATGATCAACCTGCTCAATGGCACAAGGGATGAATCAAACCTTGATATTTTTACACTATTTGATGCTAAAGGTCTAGCTAGTTGAATTCCAGGATAACTTACGTTGTGATCTGAGACTCCAGAAAGATGAGGATGAAGACGAGTAAGGCTGGGATGCAGGATGCAAACATCAACCACACGGGGAAAGACTTGTGCTCTCCAAAAGGGTTAATAAGCCAACCTCTCTTGTCTGGGTTGGACACCATCAACCCTTTGGGAACAACTAGTTTCTGCAAATAAGAACCAACAAATCTCAGTTCGGTCCAATAAGATGTTTTTTTTTTCCTCCTGATCATAACACCAAAGGAGACTGGATGATGTCAAAAGTGGATAGCAAAAGCTGGAAAACCTTAGCAACTGTTTTAGCTTGACAATAAACAACTGTATCATCAACATAGAAATGTAAGGATACATCAGGGATGCTCTGACCCACATTACCTATGTAGATTGTAAAACAGGTGGGTCCTAAGACTCAGCCCTGTGGTACACCATTGTTGACCGTTAAATAACTGGAGGAACTACCAATAAAGACTAACCTGAGTGTAGGTGTCATCAATATTGTAGTCTGCCACAATCATGAGGAAAATGGCAATAGGTACGCCAAAGTCACCAAGCAAACGCCTGACCTGATGAAAACCAATAATGCCAATAATTTATTTTGAACTCTGTGATTTAGTGTCAAAATTTAATCTAATTAGAATGTAAACAAATTGACAAAATCAGCCTAAAGTTGCACACAGACTTTACGTTGACTCACCTTTCCTGGAAAAA
>JBBPBX010050816.1:10065-24824 GCA_038048925.1 Garcialebias charrua
ATTGCTTCGAAGAACTCGCCCTGGAATGCGGCGATCATACTGTACACTTGTGTTCAACTGCTCTGCCGTTAGCAAAAAAACGTTACTGACTAGATAACATAAAAGTAAAGCAGTTCCCTAAAAGTCCAACAGATGGTAGCAACGCGCCATGCAAAATAAAACACACAGTTTACAGGACAGTCATTTTTCAGCGTTTCTAATTGCGGATTTGAACGAACTCCTAGGAATTTTGAAGGATTGCCTTCAAACTTTGTTAATATTCCCTTAACACATTGGACAGTAAAAGTGATCAAAAGCTTGCATTTTCATTTATGCTAAAGGGGCGTGGCCAGACCTCAAACTTGCGTTTCACCTTATAAATTTAAAACAGCTATAACTTTCATATTGAAAGACCAAAATGTACCAAACTTTACATGAGTCTTCCCTGTTGGATGCCCGACGATCCTATATGTCATGTTGAAGAGACATCCATGATAAGTGGCCAATACCCTCCACAGTGCCCCTTATATTATTACAAGAGTTATATCTCAGTGATACATAATCCAATCTACACAAGATTGATTACGCTTCATCAGTAAGCACTTCTACACACATTGGTGTTGTGGTTTAACATGACTCCAGTGCACCCCCTACATTTTTCAAACTGTTACTGTAAATCTCAGTGATAGATCATATGATCTATTCCAGATTTATTGTGCATCATCTATCAGTACTTCTACACAGATTGGTATTGTTGTTTAAAATGTACTCCAGTGCACCCCCTACATTATTCCAACACTTACAGATCAGTGATATAACATCCAATATGCACCACATTTATTGTACGTCATCAGTGAGCACTTCTAGACATATTTCTATTGTTATTTAACTTTTGACTACAGTGCGCCCCCTACATAATTCAAACTGTAATATGTCAATGATAGACCATCTGATCTGTTCCAGATTTATTGTGCATCCTCTGTGGGCACTTCTAAACGCATTGATAAGGTTATATAACATTTGACTCCAGTGCGCCCCCTACATTACTCAAACAGTTACAGATCCGTGATACATCAAACGATCAGCACCAGATTTATTGTGATTCACCAGTGAGAACTTTTATACACATTGGTATTGTGGTTGAAAATTTTACTCCACTGCACCCCCTATCTCAGTGATACATAAGCCCATCTACACCGGATTTTTGGGACTTGATCAATGAGCACTTCGAGACAAATTGGTATTGTGGATCCATGACATCACTTAAGCCCCACCCACTCACACAAGAAACTCCAGCTTTGTCCTGTGTAACATATAAGACTGACACTGTATTCGCTAATGGTGGATTAACACAGATGACATTGTTACAACTGGAAACAGCCAAAACATATTCAATGGACACTGGACACAGAAGAAGTTTTAACAAAATTTTATTTAACTAAAACTAAGAGCGTCCCAAGCTGGCGAGGTCCTCCCTGGCTTCTTCCACCAGGCCCGGATCGTCTTCTTCTGGCTCAGCGTCCAATGGAAAAGAAAATTAAGAAAAGTTCAAACAAATGGTAGACAGGTGAGTGTGGCCAAAAAGAACAAAACGCCACCCAGGCAGACCCAATCTTGTACAGGACCGCTGTGTCTCCCCAGGCAACGATCTACCTCACCAAAAGTCCCTCTACACAAACAAAAGGTAAAAACTAGACTACCAACACTCACGCAGTCAAAAGTACAACAAAAATGAAAAAAGAGAAAAAAACAACAACAGTCCCCTCACTGTTAGCCTCAACTGTCCTCATCCTGGACAGCTGTAAAGACACAGCTCTCAGTGTCGTCAACAATCAACCTAATTAATCCTCACAGGCATAAACACAGGTACATACCTCCTAAGTCAAAAGGCTCAAGCTTCAGTCAGCACTTAAGGTGTCTTAAACCACACAGAACTCTACTTTAAGCAGTCAGAGTCACTTCAAGAGCTCAAACAGCTCAGGTACTCCCCCTGGAGCAAACTTACCAACACGCAGAGAGGGTGGAGGTCTCTCTGAGTCAGCATAACACACAGCTTTACAGCTGTCAATCAACACTCGGTTTGTTACCTTCAGTGTATCTTCTGCAAGTTCATTCGAACCTCAGCTGACATCTGGTGTAGTTCCACACCAGTTTTTTACTAGAGTTGCAAGCCCAAATCTTGTGTCCAGCTTCCACACTTGCTTCCAGCAAGTCTCCACAATGCTCAAAGCACTGTCTGACAAATATAAAGGCAGGATCTGCAGTTTGGCAGTAGCTCTGCCTAATGCAACGTTCCTACCAAACGCGTTTCGCGCCGCCGAAGCAGCTACTTTACATTGAAAGTCTATGTGGCCGCGCATCTCTGAACGGCGTGATGCGGCGCGTCTACAGCAGTTCAGGTAGCGCAGCAGTGAGCGGCAGCTGTCCACCGTGCCCGCGTCGCGTCCGAGCAACGACTGTCGGAGTTCAATTAAATGAACCTTGACCTACTTCGGTAGCTCGCAGAAAAGCAGCAACCAATCAGGAGAGACTCTGCTATGTGATGATGTAACATAACGGGACTTTTTATGGACTTTTTAAACTTACCCAACGAGCCTCCATGAAGAAACCAGCCTCCGGTAAGAAACTTGGCATTTTTACAGTTGCCGCTGTCTGCTCGAGCGTACATCTTCCCAAACATAAAAAAAAGTTTTAATCTCAACAAGGACTGTCCGAGCTGCAGTTTGGCTTGTAGAAAACCCACTCAAGTAGTAACGGGGCTCACGTACTGCTGATCGTTATCTGCTCGGTGTACAAAAAAAAAAGGACTGGAAAAGGAGCCAGACACTGCTCCCACTGCGCGTCTGCAGACGCGTTCTGTGTGAACAGACATCTGTTGACAAGCAGCCAAAACAGTGTGGTAGGAGCATTTTTGATGTGCGAAAAGCGTTTGGTGGGAACGTGGCATAATCAAGCCTGATTAGGACAAGTTGAGTAAAAAAAGTGCTGCAGTAGGTTGCTACTGTTTGTTTAGCAGACTGTAGCCAACCTAAACAAAACAATGATGCTTTTAAAACTGTCTTACCTCCAGGGTACATAACTTCCCCACCGCAAGTATTTTGTATGGGGGTTATGTGTATGCTAGGGGAAAACATCACATTTCCACCCATACAAAAATAAAGACAGAGGGTAAAAAATGTAGTGGTAACCTCACCTAAATGGACTAAAAACATCATTAAAAAACGACTCCATCAAACCGCTAACATTAGCAACAACATCTCACTTTAAAAGGTTCTAAAGCCAAACAGGCGTCGCTTGTCTGGGTCTACCCTGTAAGGCTTTTGTTTAGCACCAAAAATCAAAAAGGCGTTCAATACAAGATCAACTGGACTTTATTTGTTACAGAAAATGTTTCGACTCCTCTCCAGGAGGCTTTTTCAATTCAATGAAAACAAACTGAGAGTTTGGAGTTATAACAGAACCACGCACCATCATATGTAAATTGCAAGCTGAGGTAACACATACATGTAAATTGACAGATCACACCTTAAAGCTGCAGTATGTAGCTTTTTTATGAACATATTTCTTCACTCTGTCACTACCTCCTGACAGACTGATGTTAGCCAGGTAATCTCTGAAAAAAAATTAAAAAAATATTGTCCCCTTGCTTCTCCAGGTGGTAAATAAGCATTTCTAAAAAGAAAAGGTGACCCGCCATTTTCCAGCCAATAAAAACAGAGTTTGTAACCAGCCAATAAAAACAGAGCTTGAATTTGAATCAGCCAATAAAAACAGAGCTTGAATTTGAAATTCAACAGACCACAAGGGGGCAGAGCCACATATGGCTCTGAGGGGGAGGGATCAGAATGCTTTGCCTGTTGAAAATATTTCTAACTGCTGCAGTTCTACAGAAACTGCATACTGAACCTTTAACAGTAGGGGGTTCCCTTGAGGTCTCTGACAGAAGACATAACATTGTATGTAAATTGACAAAAAACACCTCCCAACCAACAACAGAGGCTTCTCAAAGAAATTTGTTAGTCTAATTTACAAACAAGACACCTCTGCTCCCATCCGGTGTAAAACATTTCGGAATCAATCCCAAAACTGAGTTATAAGTCTTAGAAAGTTGAAATCTCAGACCTCCTCCTCTGTTAAGAGCAAGCTTTTCTCTCTCTTCATTTCTTCTCTTAACAGAGGAGGAGGTCTGAGATTTCAACTTTCCAAGACTTATAACTCAGTTTTGGGATTGATTCCGAAACGTTTTACACCGGATGGGAGCAGAGGTGTCTTGTCTGTAAATTAGACTAACAAATTTCTTTGAGAAGCCTCTGTTGTTGGTTGGGAGGTGTTTTTTGTCAATTTACATACAGTGTTGTGTCTTCTGTCAGAGACCTCAAGGGAACCCCCTACTGTTAAGGTGTGATCTGTCAATTTACATGTATGTGTTACCTCAGCTTGCAATTTACATATGATGGTGCGTGGTTCTGTTATAACTCCAAACTCTCACAGTTTGTTTTCATTGAATTGAAAAAGCCTCTTGGATAGGCGTCAAAACGTTTTCTGTAACAAATAAAGTCTAGTTGATCTTGTATTGAACGCCTTTTTGATTTTATCATGTCCTGGACGACTGAGAATCTTCACCAGCATTTAGCACCAAACACCAAACAAATACCAACATCATGTTTAATGATGTTAGTGTAAGACTGGATATTTTTCACGTCAGCCAGAGGGAATCTGTCCTCTTCATTTTCTGCACAGGACAACACCCCTGCGTCAGTGGCAACAGCTCTGTTCTCAGTTACTCTGAAATATACAGGAGAGTGTGTTAGACAATGAGTTTTGATCAACTTGATGTGGCAGCATTGTACGACACTCAGACTGCACAGTCAGTAACAAGTTTTTTTTCTTCAGACTCATCTGCTGCTTCCTGTTGAGGTGCAGATCCCACGTTGTTCACCACCACAGTCTCTCTCATTCCTGTGGCTGGAGCGGGACATAAAGGAGCAGGAGGAATGGTTATGTGTGTCTTTACTTCCTCTGAGCTCTTCAGGTCCTCTCCTAACTGAACTAAGGATAGTTCAGTTCCAAACAGCAGATGAAGACTGTCTCCCACGTCAATGTCTTCTTCTTTCTGAAGATCAATCAGCTGTTGTCTAGACAGCAACAATTTTGTTTCATCCAACTCCCATACAAATGTTTCCGTTTTTACAGGAACTTGTTTTTCTTCAGTACTCATCATAAATGTGTCACTTAAGTCAACATCGTCCATTTTGCACTTCATTTCCATCAGTGGTGACGCCTCTGGAGCGACCAACACACAAACCACAGTTAAGTCATGTTCATGCAGTTCCTCTGAGTCTTGCGATTCCCCATCTGATGTAACTGGGATTTGTTCAGGTTCAGTTTCATGTTTATTTTCATGAAAATAAGAAATAGTCATCCAAATTGATGTCATCCTCAATCTTCTCCTCCTCTGGTCGATGTTCTTGTGGCGCCATCTCCTGTAGATGTGAGAGAGACCCACCTGCTTGAGTGCAAGGCTCTGGTGTCACCTTTAGATGACACACAGTGGGACACGAACGTTGCTTTTCCCGTTCAGTTTTGAGCTTTAATTCTCTCTGTGACTCCAATCGTTCTTGCTCCAACTCTCTCAGCAACTCCTGTCTTTCTTGTTCCAAAAGACGTCTCTTCTCCTCCAAAGCAGCTTGACATCTCTCCAAAGCAGCTTGTCATTCTTCTTCTTGTTTATTCAGAAAAGCTTGGTGTGTGAGCTGTCTCTCTTGTACCTGCTTTTTTTTAAAACAATCGTTCACGCTGTCGTTCACTTTGTTTTTCTTTTAAAGCAGCTTGCTGCTGCTCAAGAGCAGCTCGCTCCTCTTCAAGCTCCTTTCTCCTCGTGGTAATCCAATGTTCATCTTCTTCCTCCTTTTCTCTCAAACGTAGTTGCTCATTTATCTCAGGAAAAATCCTATGCTGATTTAATTCATAAAGTATTTCACACCCCAACCATTCATCATCAGCATATTTTCTGACGTCAATGTTAAAATGGTTTGCTACACTTAGCTTCTGTTCTTTCGTGCAGTCTGCAAAGACCTGCACTATGGGTTGTTCAATAAATTTCTTTAAATTGAATGCCATGTTTTTGAGCCAAACAATAAACAGTTTTTATTTTTTTTAACCAGCTTACCCAAACAACTCACCACCAAAGGTTCAGCACACAAATGCCCTACTGCCCATGAAGGTACCACAAGCAACAGCAACACACACACACACAGCTGATAGTACTCAGTGCAATCAGCACCAAAGAGAAGCTTCAGCCAGCTTCCAACTGCTGAAGTCAAGTCCTTCACAAACATGAAGTGACAAAATGTTAAAGTTCATGCTTTTGACAAGCCCCCAATGAATGTGAACAGTAGAACTGTCCAACCAAGCAAGCACCATCAGGTGTGTCAGCTGTGCACCGTACAGAACACACAAAAACATATCTCAAGGCTATATGCGAGACTGAATGTCACAAACACTGTTTTAACTAAACTAGCTCAGCAACTAGCCCCCCATTAAATATTTAGGCACCCAAGCTCAAACAATGTCTGTTCAAAAATAGACCACCACCAACATGCACAACAGGTGCACAGAAAAGACACGTGGCTTACTACTATTTTAGTTTTCTCCTTCCAAAATACAGACTAACTCATATTAGTTATCCCGGACGAGCCCCCAATAAATATGTTACGACTGGAAACAGCCAAAACAGGATCTGCAGTTTGGCAGCAGCTCTGTCTAATCAAGCCTGATTAAGACAAGCTGAGTTAAAAAAAAGTTTTGCAGTAGGTTGATACTGTTTGTTTAGCAGACGGCAGCCAACCTAAACAAAACAATTATGTTTTTAAAACTGTCTTACCTCCAGGGTACATAACAGACATGTTTAAACGTCTACTGGAAGTGCTCATTAAACATTTGCCACAAAAAAGGAAATCCCAAAAACTGCTTTCTGGAATGTTGCATTTCAGCCAAACTTGGAAGGCTTGCAGCTGGACTCGTACTGATATGGGTGGAGTGCGCACTCTGGTGGACGCGTGCAAGAACGGAATGGGAGCATTCACCATTGCGACCAGGAGGCGTTGCTGGAGCTCCTGAGTTTGCAGGTGATTTAGAAGATTTGGCAAATGCGCACTGTGGCAAACGGGTGCAGGATAGGCACAAGAGCGTTCGGGATAGCGACCGGGCCGATTAGCTGGAGCTCCCGCAATTGCCACAATAAGGATGGAGCGGCGCTTCGAGGGACTCAATGCTGCTTGCAGCTTTCATTTTGTTCTGTTACTTGAAAATTATTATTGTTTGAACTAATAGTTTGAAAAAAGTGGCAGATATAATAAGATTTTTCTTCTTCTTTCTGCTACCTTTCATTTTCAGGCCCGAGCAGCGAAGCGCTGTGAAGGCCTATTGTAATCACTCTGTTCAGGCCGGCCCAAGCTGCATTTTTTTTCCTCTGAATGAATTGGCCTTTTGGGGGGCTTTATCGTTTCCCAAAACTCACCAAATTTGGCGGCTGCATCAGGACTGGTGAAAAGTTACATATTTTTGGGGTGTGGCAAAAATCGCAACAGAAACGGCTCAAGAGTGCCACTTAGAAATGGTAAATGGATGGTAAATGGAGCTTATTTGTATAGCGCTTTACAATACCAACCATACACGCATTCATACACCCGTAGCGGCAGACTGCCATGCAAGGCGCTTTCCAGTCCTACCAGGAGCAACTTGGGGTTAAGTGTCTTGCCCAGGGACACAACGACACATGGTGTGGGGAACCGGGATTCGAACCTCCAATCCGATCGGGGGACGACTGCCATTACCACTAAATGGTAAATGGAGCTTATTTATATAGCACTTTCCAGCCCCCTATGAGGGGCCCCAAAGCGCTTTGCAATACCAACCACCCACCCATTCATACACACATTCATACACTGGTAGCGGCAGACTGCCATGCAAGGTGCTTTCCAGTCCTACCGGGAGCAACTCGGGGTTAAGTGTTAAGCCGGGGTTAAGCCACAGCTGTAGAAACCACTACGCCAGGAATGGAATGGGAGCATTACCACTACGCCACGGCTGTAGAAATTTTCAAAAGACCCTCCGCATTATCCTTAGTTTGACGTAGAAACGTGAAATTTGGTACTTTTGTCTAATTCACCAAGATGCACAGAAAAATCTCTGGCACGAACATTGTACGATAAATAGGAAGGTGGCCATTTTGGAATGATGTCCAAATTTTCACACCTTTTTTGCTGTTTACAGCCTCCACATTTGAATGAACTCCCCCTTGGGATTTCACGCAATCGATTTCAAATTTGGCCATTTGGTTCAAAAGGCATGGGGGACAAAAAGTTATCAAAACGGTTTGTTTCGAAGCATGCTGAAGGAGCGGGGCCAGACGTCAAAGTTGGACATCTCGCCATGAAAAACAAAATGCTAATAGCACCTACACGAAAACTGGCTAATACATCAAGCTTCAGTGATTGATCCACATTCAGTCCCCTGAAAGACTGAATGGTCAAATCTTAACATCACTTAAGCCACATATGTCAGAGTGGCGGCCTGTGGGCCACATCCGGCCCGCAAAGCAATTATTTATGGCCCCCTGGATGATATTTAATAACTATTAGAGCCGGCCCGCAAGCCACAGAACACAGGTAGCAGGCTCTCAGCTGTTAACAAGGTGAAATGTCCGCTGCTAAGCTTCATTCTAACTCCGGCAGAAGTGGTGGAGGTGACATGTCCGCTGCTCAGCTTCATTCTAACTCCGGCAGAAGTGGTGGAGGTGGGGGGTGGGAGAAGTGACGATATTCCAATGCGCAGCAACGCTTTCCTCAGCCCTCCCCATCTTGTATTCTCACAGACATAGTCTCGCGAGTTTTGGGTGCGGTGACTCACGAGACTTTAAGACAGCAGTGGAGCTATCGGTGCGTGAGAGCGCTGTGGAGTGAATGTCAGTACGCAGTAAACATGGATGCAAAACTAGCGAACAAGCAAACGAAAACTTATTATTTTCACACAGAGTGGGAGGAGGAGTATTTTTTTGTTTATTCTAATTCGAAGTCTATTTGCCTCATCTGTAATTCGAGCGTTGCCTTACCCAAAAAGTGTAACTTGAAGCAGCATTTCAAGACGATGCACAAACGGTGAGACAGACTTCCCTCCTAAAATCCTGTTTATTCATTTCAGATTTTAAAAAACACAACAACACTATTTACAAAACCACAACAACAAAAAAATACATGAAATGAAAGGAAGCAGAAGAAGAAAAAACCTTACTATATCTGCCCCTTCTTAGGGCAGATATGGAGGATGTGGGTGTGGCGGGGTGACAATCTCAGATGTGATGCCGTCGCCATACGTTAGGCTCTAAATTCCACAAATTTGAACTGAGGTGCACCAAAATTGCTATGATCAATCATTATCCACCCTGTGAACAGGCATCCATGAAACGTGGCCAATACCCTCCACAGCGCCCCCTATATTATTACTACAGTTATATCTCAGTGATACATCATCTGATCGGCACAAGATTTATTGTGCTTCATCAGTGAGCACTTCTACACACATTGTTTTTGTGGTTTTAACATACGACTCCAGTGCACACCCTAGATTATTCAAACAGTTCTATCTCATTGACAGATCATCTGATCTGTTCCAGATTTATTGTCAAAGTCAAAGTCAACTTTATTGTCAGATCTGCAATATGTACTGTACAGGACATACACAGGACCGAAATTGCGTTTCTCTCAGTCCCTCGGTGCAACAGTAAACATCTAAACATTGAAACACTGAAACATATAATAATAGACATAAGCATAAAATAGTAAAACTAACACTGTCCTGAGTTTTTGCATAGTGGTATAAGAGTATGAAAATTTACACCAACTCTAAAACTAAAACATTAAACATTTAATGAACATAATACTGTCCTGAGTTTTTGCATACTAGTATAAAAAAAGAGTATAAAAAGTATAACTAAAATAAACTAAAGGTTTCTAGCATTGACATTTGCAAAGTGGCAAAGCAGCGTATGAGTTAATGTACACAGTATAGAGCTTTGGAGCACACGTCACTGTGTGGGGGAGTGTCGGGGGCGTGTCGGGGCGTTCCGGTCTCGACCGCCATTTTTGTTGTCTTCAGAAAAAATAAAAGAAATTCAGGAGATTTCTTCCGTCACGGTTCTGAAAAGCAGCGCAAAATAAAGTGGACTATCGTAATAAGCTTCTCCCAGATGACAAAAAAAAAACTACATGGAAAAAAATCGGTATAATTGGAAATGTTGCCCGTTTGAAATAAATAAATGGAGCAGAGACCTGGAGTAATACTTACCTCCACTGACATTCCCAGTCATTTTAGCAGACCTGGTCTGTGTCAGTGTTTACACCACAAATAATTTTTATAATTACAATTCACTGGGAGAGCTGGTCCAATCTATGAATAGCTGGATAGATGATTTGGACATTTTTAAATCCCCCAGATTCTAAATACGTTGAAGGTACGTTGTTGGCTCATTAATTTTACATAAATTATTAATATACATGTCTTTCAGAATCAATCAACCTTCTGTATGCTACTATGAGTATTAGAAATTGTGAACACTTAATTTTTTATAGTATTTTAACTGATTTACAAAGCTCCACGTAGAAAATACCTTATTTTTAATGACTTGAGCTTGTCATGTAGACTTCAAATCTTGATTAGATTACTTTATATATATGTATTAAAGCTCCACTGACATGATTTTTTAACTTTTCAAAAAATGGCACAACATATATAAATATTAAGATTGACCCCTGACCGTTTTTGCTAAAATAATGTTAAATGAATGAAAATTTCTCTCAAGAATAGTTTAAAATTAGCGCTGTTTTTTTACACGGTAAATACGGGTTTTCCGGTCACGTGTTTGTGACGTCAGATAAAGGAATTTGCTCCAAGCGCACATTGAATACTATGTAGAAATATATAAACGCATCCGTCGAATTTAGCCATTTAAAACATCAGATATTAGCGATTTGGCTTAAGTCCATGAAGTAGAAGTTATTTTGAGTGATAAAACACAAGGAGCAATGTTTCATTTCTCCGTGTTGTTTGTTGTTATTTCAGGAAATGTTGCACATTCAAGAATTGAGCACCAGATGTCAGCAAAGCTACCGTGAACTCTTACAGAGCTCTGTAATGGAGAAATATCTAAACGTATCCGTCGAATTTAGCCATTTAAAACATCAGATATTAGCGATTTGGCTTAAGTCCATGAAGTAGAAGTTATTTTGAGTGATAAAACACAAGGAGCAATGTTTCATTTCTCCGTGTTGGTTGTTTTTATTTCAGGAAATGTTGCACATTCATGAAGTGAGCACCAGATGTCAGCCAAGGGCTCACTTCATGAATGTGCAACATTTCCTGAAATAAAAACAACCAACACGGAGAAATGAAACATTGCTCCTTGTGTTTTATCACTCAAAATAACTTCTACTTCATGGACTTAAGCCAAATCGCTAATATCTGATGTTTTAAATGGCTAAATTCGACGGATACGTTTAGATATTTCTCCATTACAGAGCTCTGTAAGAGTTCACGGTAGCTTTGCTGACATCTGGTGCTCAATTCTTGAATGTGCAACATTTCCTGAAATAACAACAAACAACACGGAGAAATGAAACATTGCTCCTTGTTTTTTATCACTCAAAATAACTTCTGCTTCACGAACTGGAGCTAAATCGCTAATATCTACAGTTTTAGATGGCTAAATTCGACGGATGCGTTTATATATTTCTACATAGTATTCAATGTGCGCTTGGAGCAAATTCCTTTATCTGACGTCACAAACACGTGACCGGAAAACCCGTATTTACCGTGTAAAAAAACAGCGCTAATTTTAAACTATTCTTGAGAGAAATTTTCATTCATTTAACATTATTTTAGCAAAAACGGTCAGGGGTCAATCTTAATATTTATATATGTTGTGCCATTTTTTGAAAAGTTAAAAAATCATGTCAGTGGAGCTTTAAGATGCATATATATTATAGACAAATGTTTCTGTCTTTTCATTCACCATTTTAATTGTGTGTTCACAGGTTCTGCTCTCTGAGTCATGATGAGGGTGATGCATTAAAATACAGCTAGCAGTACAAAATCCAACTCCTGAACTTGGAGCATCTCCTGATGGACTCAGTGCGATCGCTGCTGCCTGGAGAAAGTTCCCTCACAGATACAAGACATGCAGCATCCAGCAGCTGTGGAGGCAGGAGATGAAGTTCACCTGAAGAAGCATCGTCCACACTGCACAGGTGCATAATCAAACCACTGTGACCTTGTGTGGACCCAGACAGACATGGCTGGACGTCTGCAGAAAGCATGAAGCTTCCTAAAAATATTTCTCAGAGTTTGTTCTCCAGCTTCAAGGGATACATAATTATGTAAATCATGCTATTCACTTATATTTGCACATTTGTGTAGCAATTTTTCTATAAAACTTATTAACTTACACAATGTTCAACACATTGTTACTAGAAATGTTTAATTACATCAAATGTTTACTTCAAAATGGATCTGTTTCATTTTGTTTATTTCTTACCTGAAATTCATTCATTCAACTTTTATTTGGACAGGTTAATCCCTGTTAATGAAATTTGTTAATACATCAAATGTTTACTACAAATGTGATCAATTTCATCAGGTTTACATGTTAGTGCTGAATTAAATGTTTCATAAATGTTTACCACATTAATTTTTATTAAATGAGAAAAAACAACCACTTGTTATTATTCAACTGTAAAAATATTTCAAAACGAGTCCAGCAGCTCCTCTGGGGGAATCCCAAGACGTTCCCAGGCCAGCCGATAAACATAGTCCCTCCAGCGTGTCCTGGGTCTTCCTCTGGGTCTCCTCCCGGTGGGACATGCCCGGAACACCTCACCAGGGAGGCGTCCAGGAGGCATCCTAACCAGATGCCCGAGCCACCTCAACTGGCTCCTCTCGATGTGGAGAAGAGGGATTTTAACCTCAGCACATCATTCATTTTATACTTTTGTTGGCTGTAAATGGGACCCTGTATACACAGTTTCATTCCACCTCACGTACAACATGTGATGTGAATGACAATAAAGAACCTTGACTCTCACACAGTCTAATATCAAAGCCTCTGTCAGATAACAACGTCCTTCTGTTATGAGCTTGTCACCTCCATCCCTTGAAGAGAAAAAGACACAGGTATTAGACAGAGTTTTGTGTGACACCTTAAACAATGATGACAAAACAAGGAAGTCCTATTTAATACTTTAAATTTACTTTTTCCAGCTGGTTTTTATTCAGCTCTGACCTGTTCTGTAACAGATGACTACTACCTTTCTGTTTGTGCATGAAGAAATTGTTTTATATGGTACTACCTGAGCAACATTTGATGGTGTATTTGTAGCTGGTCCCTGTTCCTCCTCATCTGCAGCCTGACTGAGCTCTTCTGGAGTTTAATTCATTTCATATGAAGGTCTGCCTTGACAAGGATAGATCAGAACACAGATCAGTATTAATACAGTAACAGTGACAACACACTAGAAACTTTAAACAGTTTATTTCACAATAACACAGCTGTCCACTCTGTCTAAAATCAGACTACGTTATATAAAAAATATAAACCCAACCTAAACTAGGCTGACCCACTTCTATGAACTAAACACCCGGACAAAATCGTGGCAAAAATTATGGCACAACTCCAACAAAACGAATTTATACACTCACCAGGATGTCTGGAACAAACTAGCAGTTATTTTGGGACATGGAGAAAGTTATATCAGGACGTTTCACAGCTGATATCAGGACATTCATCTACTTTTTGTTAGGTCCGACACATGAGCTCCCTCGCGCTGCTTCCAGCAGGAAACAGAAACTGAAAGTCCGTTTTCTATCTACTTTCAGGTCGTGTGACCGGACATTACATCCAATAACACTGCATGTTTAGACCATTGCAAAACTGTTACAACCTTCTTAGATTCTAACAAAAAAACGAGACAGAGCTTCTTTTAGTAAGGCATTAAAAATGGCGATTTCTTTGTTTTCTTTCCCACAATGCTGTGCGCCGCTTTGCGCTGCGGACCAGTGACGTCACGCTCCAAAGCTCTATATGTATGAGGTAGTAGTTGATGTTGTTATAGAGGCAAAAAGTGGCATATGCAGTAAGGCACATTGGGCATCCCTAAATAAGACCGTTCAGAGCACACTGTATTAGGGATGCACCGATCCACATTTTTCACTTCCGATCCGATACAGATACTGTAAAACTGGGTATCGATCGATACCGATACTTTTCCGATCCGATACCATTCAGGTGCCTTATGAGGCTGTAATAAATTATTACAGCCTCAGCCACTAATATCCACTTTAAAGCAAGGAATAAAAAAACACGTTTTGTGTTAGCAGGATTTAATTGTAACTAAGAAACTTATCCAACATTAATAAAACTTACCTCAAGTTGCCTTTTTGGGCATGCATAAATATACAGTATTTGTATACACTGTACTTAGAGAGAAGATTAATCTTCTCTTGGCTGTGCAAATTCTGCTAACACAAAACGTGTAACTAACTACCGGTACTTTTAAGTACTGTAGTTACTTTCACCCAGTCTCTTTTTCATCACATGCTTCCAAAAGTCAACAATTATGTTTGTATTCTGCATCTGTCTGTTAGCAAAATATCTTATGAACAACTGAACAGATTTTGTTTAAACTTTCAAGAAATAATCACTGAAGGGCTCTCTACGACTGGTTGACTTT